>LUGF01045883.1:32490-43626 GCA_001625245.1 Calycopis cecrops
AGTTATTTCACTAGATATGGTATTTTCACTGTTTTGCAACATTATTAAAGTTTTGCATAGTGTTTTTGAGAGCTCGTGAGAGTCTCACGTCTAGTAAGAAATCAGCTTCTTTACAAATACAACATTGCCTAAAGCAAGCTCCTTATGGACTACATAAAACAATTGGTTGTTTTGATAAAATTTTCATACCTAAGCTATGGCTGCATAAATAGTCAGAATGTTGTACAAGAAATCTTATTACATCCCAGGAATTGCGTTGTGTTCAAATAGGGAAGCAATTGCGAGAATTGCTACGATTATGCTCAATTGTATTGGTCAATTTCAATTTTCTCAAAGTGTTATTCGCTGTATGTAAATGTCAAGCTTTACCTACTTTAATTTTATTATCCTTAATAGTTATTACGTGGTTAGAGTACAAATATAAGAATACTTTCGCAATATATTTTCAGAGTTTATACGCTGATTTCGAAGTTACTACTATAAGTCAAAGTTACTCTTTTTACAGTACAGACGACTATAAGTCAAAGTTACTCTTTTTACAGTACAGACAATCAAGGTATGAAATATATTTTATATTTTGTCGAAATGTATTTAATTGATCATATATTATATTAGCTTGTCATATTATTATATTTATTACTCTCAATCTTATTTCAATTATTATAGTATGTCTAAGGTTATAAGATGTTACGAAATTCTAATGTCTGTGTGCTAAAAAAAATATTCATAATATAAAATTAAAAATACAGAAATAAATAACGTGGCAGAAGCTTTGCGCTGAAAAGGAATGCCTTTTGACAAGAACTGGAAGTGCAATTAAATATTTTTGAGGGTTACTGACGCACTAAATGTCTGCATATAAATTATATAGACAGTTTGTCCTCCTTATTATTTAATTATTTCCCCTTCCATTGGCCTCCTCCACTCAAAACGTGACAGCACATCTATCACTTTACTTTTTTTTTTGGTGACGCAGGCGAATGCCTTTACGCACCCAGCTACGTACAGTGTCGGGCTCGACAACTGGGTTGCCCCTACCGACTAATCCCCTGCTTCTTCCTTCAACCGCTATAATTGGAGGGCCCAGGAACTAAAAGCAACAGGGCGCCTCCAGCAACAGGCTGGCTTTGGTGAACAGACCAGACTCCTCCTCCTTGGGGACTGTCCAGCAGCCTTTGAACAGTTCCCACTCCACGTTGGAACCGTGAAATGAGGTCAGGTTCCCATCCTAACCCCTGGTCCCAATGCTCCGAAGGAGCACACCACACCGGTCGTCCTGATCCACGCCGCCATCTGCTGATTCAGAGGGACGGGTGAAGGACCTCCGACATTGGCTGGTCCCATCCGCTGGGCGGCGGACCAACCATGAAACGGCTGCCGAATATAGGGAGGACGGCAACGACACACCGCATCTCCTCTTCCGCCCCGCAGACGCCCCCCGTTCGGTCGCGGGTGATAGGGTGCACGGCAACGACACACCGAGACACCTCTCCTCCCGCAACCCCTCCTCCATGGACGCATCCAGAGCGGGCCTTGCTGAAGCCCAATCGACGCGTCCCCACATGGGATCCCTCTTGGTTCACCGTGGTTGTCCAAGCCACGGTTACTAAGCCCCCTCACCACGACAACGTCCGTCGAGGGAGAGCTATCACTTTACCTATGCTATAATATCGTGTAATCGAGAGGTGTTTTTCCTGGTGCCGGCCTAATACTATATAAATACTGTTCTGCATAAAGTAACCTTTGGTATAGCTGTATCTAGGTTAAATTTTGCATTAATCTTGAGACGACATATTGTACATTGTGGTACGAACAAGATTTACATTATCATATAAAATTGCGAAAGTTTGGAAGTTTGGAAAGCGCTCCGGTTTAACAGACTGGAGATAGATAGAATCTTATGTATTGTATACGACTAGACGCACCACTTGTTCCATACGTAAGTTTGATTATAATAAGCTAAAGTCGTGTAGACTTTCTGTAATCTTGTACATTCATATCATTTAAAATTTTCTTATGTTATGTGTGCATAGCAAAGTAGTTCCACTTTTGCACGCGACGAATCTCAGATATTCAGAGAGGAAGCCTCCTTTGTCCTTCTCAGTTCTCCTTCTCGGCCTCCATAATCTCTGACATGTTACACAGGGGATGCTGCCTCTCGAGTTATCATATCATAGCGTTAGAGTTGCGGTTATTTTAATAAAATTTTATGTTTGATAAAAAATACGATTTTGTCGAGTTCGTTATTAAACGTGTACTGAATGTTTCACAGATTGTTTTAAAAATTATTTGTATACCTTACACCAATTCTGACTGCTTATAAAATACCGCATAGAAATTTAACAAATAAAATAAATTACGATTATATGATACGATACAATTATATGAAGTTGGTCCAAAGGTAAAGGCAGACATGGTGATGATTATTATAAATACGATAATTTAACACAAAATCTTACTTCTTATAATATCATATTTTTACCTATCTAGTGTCAAGCGCGTTATCAAGGCGATAGATTCGCAAGTTAAGTTTATTGATCTGTGACGCAAGTAAAAGTCCGTAAAGACGTCCGTAAAGGCTGTAGTAGAAAAAACAGAATCGTAAAAAAAAATACCCTACTTGTGGGTTATTGAGATAATAATGCACACCAAATGCCTACAGTGCCTGTCTGTTTAGTCACAATTGTGCGTTTTACAAGCTTTTTATATTTAAGAATATTTGTCAGTGATCAAGGAACTTGTACTTAAATTTTCAAAAATATCATCATAAATATTAAATACGTGAAAACGGTTTTAGAAGTAAAATGGCGTCCTGTAATAATATCAAGTATTAAGTGATTATTATCAACTATAATGATATTCATCAACCTTGCTTTATCAGTGATTGTTATATTAAAATGTTCAGTTACAAAATATGGTGTGCAGTGGCAAAATGTTTGTGCTATCAAATATCCACTTAAATAAATTTGTTGAGGCTGCATCCCAAGCCTGCCCATCCCAAGTCAATGTGTAATCCGAATGTTTAAAGAGCCTTTGTTAACAAATGAATAAGGTAAACTAGATCCACGCTTTTAGCGTTAGTAGCTTATTATTCGTGAACGTAAAGAGCGCAGTGGTTTTGACGTTCGCTCATTAGCTGATTAGATTGGAGTAAATTTGTTTCCTAGTATAACAGTCTGGAATTTCGAGTCCGAGGTAAGAATTAAATCGACACAACGATGTTTTAATCCCAATGAAATAAATTCGAAAGTGTGTGAGTAAATCCTTAAAAATTGATTTAAACGAAATTTGGTACAAATGTGAATTATAATCTGTAATAACATAAAATATCCTATACCTACCCTGATAATTCATTTTCCTTGAAATAGGTTTTTAAAGAGCGCAAGTATTTTAAAATAGTAATAATTCGTAATTTAAACATTACTATACCACTGTACCGCTGAGAGTACCTTATTAAATAAATAGTTTATTAGCCCTCACGGTACCTAAGCATATTGCTACATTTACATGTCGTGTAGTAAAAACACATATTACTAAAATTACTACATTTCTTATATTATGTAACTTCACTTTCTCAGTAACTATAGCTTACTAATAATTTATTATATTAGGGTGTTCATTAATTCAGTAAGACTGACTTTTTTTTTTTAGATAGAATATACGCTAGCAGACTGAGAGCCCAGTGCAGCTTTATCTGTATGAGAGAAGACTGACTTTAAGACAGACTGAACTTTAATACGGGAGTTTAATAAACACAAGTTGGCATCGTGTCATAATAAGTTTACTATTTTCCGTACAAAATAACTTATTGCGTTCTTGTATGTTGACAGATGTTACACGGGGGTTTGGAGGGTAAGTACCCACGGGAATGTCCTGGATTGGTGATGGTATTGGCTACTTCTTGCGCCAAGTTTAAAAAGTAATCCTCTTTTCCCTTTATCTAGAAAATCAATTTTTTTATAAAATATAAATATGTCAAACACGATTTACCTTGTTAGACTCGACCAAACACATTCAATTACATCTACATACAAATAATTTATAAAACAATAACGATATAAAAAGAATAAAAAACAATAAAGTATAACATACTTACAGAAATCGAAAACAAAAAAGTAACCTCAACTTTAGAAGCTAAAAGTAATAAAAAAAATACAAAGTTATTGGATTTTTAAATGTTTTAAAAACTTCTCTAGCTAATAGTCTTTTGATCGGTATGTAGTATGTATAAATAATCAAGTAACTTACAAAAACCATGCATTAAAAGTGACGAGTAAATTATTCCATTACCTGCCCAATAGGGGCAAAATGGTCAGATGAACATCAGTAAATTATAGATACAAATTTTTCAGCAATGGTGCTAAAGTGGCTTAGAAATATTTAGTAGGTACGTGTCGTGGAGTGAATTCATTTTTAACATAATTTGTGTTACATTTTTGTTTCGTCTTAATCGATAAAAATAGGAGAGTTCGGGGTTGGTTGTTACATTTTTTTTCTAAAAGTGGCATAACATTTTATGTAAGCTATTATACTACCCATTTTTAGGTTTGTTTGATTAAGTATCTATTCAAGATTTAATATCAAAAATAATTTTACAAAACGGACGATTATAAATGGAGTTAATTATTGAATTGTGGAAAAAAATATCCATGTCACTTTTAACCCCGCGACTGGGGCAGATTGTTACACCACCCGGGGTAAAAAGTTACACTGAAAAGCAAGTGCATTGTCAGACTTTATTACGAGAAATCATAGATTCCTATTGTAATTACAAACTATACATTGTACCAATTCCTCACCAGCTATACACTGGTCAAATGGTGCGCACGCAGACTCATCAGTCAATCAAAATTAGATATCTTCTTCAATTTCGTCGTCCGAGTCTTGTAGCACCTTTCACTTTACTGCTCTGTTATCAGTTCTTTGTCCCATTTCTGGTTCAGTTGATATTCCTTTCTTGCCCGCCTTTCCTTTTTTAGTTAACTTTCCTATTTTATAAGAAAGAAGTGAATTTATTAATATCTTCTTTTTTCTTACTTTGTTCCAGTGTCAATTCATTTTTCTCAGCCGCATTCGTTAAGTAGCCGATTTTCACGTTCTACGTGATAGCTTCTTAGTTCTAGCAGCAGATTTTGGATAGAGTCGAATAGCATTGGGAGAAAAAGTAGATTCATTGTGAATTAAATGTCTGATACATCCCGAAAAACCGGGTTAGTATAATATGGAGCCCTCGCATTTTCTTGAAATAACTCCTAAAACATCTTTGGTAAACTCTTAAATATAAGGTGTATCTTTGTCCTCTTCCATTTTTTTATAAAAAACAAATTTAAGGTTGAAATTATGGTAGCCGTCAAAAAGTGATACAAGGCATGTTGTGACATGTCACAACTTACCCCGAGTTAATGTCACTTTTAGCCCCAACACCAAAACTAACCTTTTAAGATCATGTAGTGAACGCAGTTATAAATAAAATTGTATGAATCTAGATTAATTACAAAGGGAAAGCATAATTGCATTGAGTTCACGCAATACACGTCTCAAATTTAGCAGGCTGTAGGCCAATATTACGAAAAAATTAAAAAGTTACTTTCCTGTCGTTTTCTCAGCCACGTGCACGTGCTTCTTCCACACCAACGTTAGGCCCATTGAGGCTCGTGTGACGTGTGGGTCTTTGGTGGCATGACTTTGTCTCTTTCAAGCATCAGTTTATCTCTCGTCATTCAGCAGCTATCGTCGCTATACCAACAATTTACCCCTGTAACACCTAGCCCCGGTCTCACCTACTAAAAAACACATGTGTACGTTTCATGTGGATGTCAGTATTACATCATTCGGATACACGTAAGTGCATTCAGAACATATTGTATACGTGATGTTAACTATACCCAATATGTATTTTGACATCTTTTAGGTTGTTACTTTCAAATTCTGCGTGTACATTGTAGGATGGAAAAAGTCTATGAAGCCTGGTTAATGTCACTTTGAATATTTTACCGATATTGATGCCCGTTGACATCCGCAAAATTGTTATGCTGACGTGTTAACCTCATTTTTCTACTTCCCAGAATTGACGAACTGCACGAAACATGACAACGTTGCCGTCTCTACACGGCGGTTTCATGTGAGTGAGAGATCACCTCCCTGGTCATATCGGATTTGAACTGCAATGCAACAAGGAATTACTCTTTAGTAAATACTAAAACTACACGAAACCCCGGTGAAATAAATCTCATGTCATATACTGTAAAAAAAATATAGCTTTTATTCAGTAGTTTAATAATAAAAGTCATAAATAATTACAAATCATCATTATATTATTTAGTGAAGTGGTAAAACATTTACTTACTGCTTACTAATACAAAAGCAATTTGTAAACCAATTTGAATGGATTTATTTTTGTAATTGGGATCAAATTTCGATCTCGGTAAACGTTAGGTATTAATATATAATAGTAGTTTATGCAACTGTCGTATAATGAAGGGTATTAAAACTCGAGTGCGAGTTTTTGAAACGAGCGAGCGAGTTTCAAAATAGTAACGAGTGTTTTAATACCCGTGTTATATGCAGTTGCATACACTACTTTATCTTCACTAATGCAATAAATCAATTAATAAAGTATTGCGAAACATTAAATTCACGCCTACGTGTATTGTCACAGCGAACTTGCCGCCATTAAAATATAACCAATGAGAGCGCAACCGCGAGCGCGCGCTGTTAAGGGTTTTGACATAAGGCTCTCTAACCACTCTCTCTCTCTCTCGCTCTCGCTCTCACACAGTGTTATAATGAGATTTTACGATATCGATTTGAATATTATAACATCATGTAAAATTGCTTAAGTTGAGATTTTTGTTGTGTGAGCTATAACAGTAGTTATTATAAGTCAAGCATTGAAAACATAAGTAGAATGCTACAACATTAGTGTAGATAAAATATTTTTAATGTTTTATAAAATTTAAAACGATGTACGTATTGTGATTCAAATAGATTTGTTTAGTTTCATTATGAACATGTCGAACGTTTTGTTTTTTTCCAAATACATACTATCATTATTAAGGTAACCCAAAGAATAAAAGGTTACTTTTATTGTTTTTTTTTAACTAGCAAACGAAAATCCAACAGAACCGTTTAGGTTATGATAATAATATATTTTAAGTAATTTTTTATTTTAAAAATATTGAAATTTTATATAGCTGAGATTTTTGGACTTAATAGTACATTCTAGTAAATGTATAAATAAATTCTCGATTTGCGTCTATCACTTGTAGCAGCTTGTGGCTTTCATAGCGCTTTTATAAATTGAACCGTCGCGTTCGTAACTTAACTTCGCTCGTCGTGTCGGTGCGGTCAGCTGTAAGTGGGCTGGAGTGGATACAAACCGCTCGGTCATTCTACAAGCGCTCCGCACTTAAATTAAATCGATTCAGATCAATTTGTACGGATTTAGAAAATAGCGGGCGATAGTTCGATTTTTATTGCATAGGAATGAGTCACGACCGGTCACGGTATTTATGCGGTATGAGAGTTTCCCTCCGCCATTGAGGTGAAGAGAAATGGTAAAGAAGGGCTATGCATATGGGCAATGCATCTTCATTTCCCTTCTACTAGTATCGCAGATAAAGGCTTAATTTATTGGCGTTAGAAGTCAACAGCTCGTTTACCGTCATTTGTAAATTACTACAATAAATCTGCTCATTTGAATAGCGCATTTACCGTACTAATACTCAACCAAAATTAAAGCTAATAATTTTTACTTCAATACGAAAATAACGGTAACGCAGAGGAATATTTTTACACACGCTATCCAGACGCGCAGCAATTGGGTTGTCCCATTTATTGCAAAAAAAAAACTGGATCAAAAGATCAAAATATATGGCATAAAAACCTAAGCCTGGCGCAAACGAAATGTTACTCATATTAAAGGTACAAACTAGTAAGTTAATACAAAAGAATGATTAAATATGTTGTGCCGAAATATTTTAAAACCCCGCAATAACAATATCACACATTTAGCCACCGATTTTGATAATACCCCGTATGTAACGGGGCATTATCAAAATCGGTGGCTAAATGTGTGATATTGCTATTGCGGGTTTTTAAAATATTTCTGGACAACATGTTTAATCATTCTTTACGCTCCACGATGACGGAATTTTAGATAGCTACATGCGTATACAGAGTTACTTGCTTACTATTTTACCAATATGAGCCAATCGATTTTCAAATGTATACCTAAATGTATATAGATTTCTTTTCTATTTGCTCCGATCACGAATTTCCTCCACAAATACGAATTAAGTTAATCATTGTTTTGGTACTACAATGTAAAGTCGAATGTTCAATTGAATGTCGATATGATTATCATGATTAGTAGTAGTAGTCAATAAACTAGGATCTTGGTGACCTAGCTGAGGAGGAAAAGGAATGCAGGGCAACGCATCTACATATCAATTAAGAGCAAGCACCATGATGTATTGCAGCCGGCCTGACAGCGGAGGCACCACTCACTCATATGACCGCCGTAAAGTAATAACTATGCTATTATGCATAAAAGTTATGCGGATATCTATGGGCGTCGGTAATGTCACAAAGCTTCTGCTGCTTGTTTGCCCCCGATACTAAATCAATACCAGTGTCTTTGGTTTTTTTCTATACATGGTGAATCAGAGCTCAATAAATTTATAAATATTGCAAAACTTTTAAAAGCAAGACAAATTAATATTTTATAAACTTAGATTTCTAGTCCTATTGCACGCGCATTAAGTACCTGCCTATTAAGAAGGGCACAACTAACATAGTATTATGAAAAAGGACTATGAATTATTTCGTTGCTATTGTTAAAAAATCACCCATAAACTATGTTTTTCAAAATTTTGGGATACTTACATTTTGAAAATTTCCGCTGCCAATTGACACCTAGACCTTTGTTGTTGTTTGTGTGTTGTTGTTTGTGTGTTGTTGTCGCGTTACCTGCGTTTTGTGAGTTTCCGGAGACCTATTGAGAGGCAACACATGTGTAAGGCTACATGGAACTCTACGGGCGTGGGTAGGCATTAGGAGTAATTTATTGATATTTGGACTATTCGGAACCTGTATAACCTGTATAACGAGACGAGTGGTATAGCTTTCACTTCAGTGTACTTTTTGCTTCGTCCTAGTCATGCGCAGGACATATTGCAGTGACGATATTATGATGCACTCTCCATTTTCTCGTTCTAATATTCCAATGGGACGGCAGTTTCACGCGACTGGAGACAGATCACGACAGACTCTCTCTTTCTTTCCGGGCTATGGAGGTAGAACATCGCCAACTTCCTGAATCGGGACTGTTATTAGAAACTGAAACTTCCCAACATCACTTTTTGGTCCGATCCAGGGTTCGAAACAAGGATTTCGAGCCTGTGTACTAGACCACGAGACAGTCAAAAGTTTGTAATGAATAAGTGAGAAGTCGTGTAAATACGTATGCCAACGGATGTGTATATTAATTAATAGTCTTACAGATTTGTTGCTCATCTTTCTCGTCTAATGCTCTACTGGAGACACGCAAACCGCACAAAATGACAACATATGCCACTATATGTATAGTGTGTCTATAGTGGTATCCTAGGAGAGACAGGTACTCTACTTCTGCGGGCCAAGCCTGCAGCAATCTAGCAGGATACCTCTTATACTTATCATGAGATAAAAAGTAGTAAATCTGATCCATGCTCCACAATATTTATTATATGAAATTCTAATCTGCCTAGAACTAATTTGACGACCAGGCTTGCGCAATGGTACCGGGCTCGGATAAGTGGGGCATGTTGCGCCAGGGGTTCAAATCCCGCCTTGGTCATGGATGTTTATCTATGTATTGTATGTATTTCTATAATAAAAATCTTAAACATATAAAATTTCTTAAATTTATAAAATATATTTAATATATTCCGTTGTCTAGTACCTGTAACCTTAGTCCTTACGATACTTAGCACGGGGCTAAACTAACGTGGTGTGTTAAGTCCACAATAATTATTATTTATTTATTTATTGGGCTATTTGGCCCAAATAATAAATAT
This sequence comes from Calycopis cecrops, assembly GCA_001625245.1. NCBI lineage: Eukaryota > Metazoa > Arthropoda > Insecta > Lepidoptera > Lycaenidae > Calycopis > Calycopis cecrops. The sequence goes on from LUGF01045883.1 coordinate 42,549, forward strand.
AATCCAGCCTAATTTTAGTAAATTATTATACATATTATGCAGCCCCTGACTATCTAAATCTAATGGCAACGCATGTACTTAGGCAAGGTGTCACTAAACCTACTCGCTATGCTACCTGTTTGGACCATTTCATGGTTAAATGCACTGATTCATGGAAAAAATATTATGTTTTTGACCAAAATATTACAGACCATTTAGCGATACTATTGTATAATAAAAAAACGCAAATTTACAAAAGAATTCCAGGTAATAAACGAATAACAATAAATTATAAGAACATTAAAAATCAGCTTACAACCCAGAAATGGGTAACTGTATATAGTACCAGTGATGTTAACTTAGCTGCTGAAATAATTACCAGCAATATCTCATAGATTACAAACCGTCATACTAGTGTTACTCTTCTGAAAAGAAAATATCAACCCCTTAAACCTTGGATTAATAGGGGCATTGTAAATGGTATTAGAAAACGAGATAAATGACATAAACATTCAAAAAACTTACCTAACGATAAAATTCTCAAACACAAATATCTTCAATATCGAAATTTCTGTAATAAAGTGATAAAAAATCTTAAAATTAATTATTATTGGGACAAAATGAATAAAAACTACAAAAATACCAAAGAAACTTGGAAAACTATTAAACATCCAAACTAATAGAGATACATGTCACGAGCTACTTAAAATTTATGGTCGACCTATGATTTCACTTAATTACGTTACCAACTACTTTACATCAATCGGAGATACATTAGCTAAACAAATATTAAGAAAAATGAATTATACTGAGAATGAATTGGCAGCTCTAGCACAATCCACATACTCCCCCGCTAAATCCATGTCCTTCAGACCGACTAACGCTCAAGAAGTGGCTAAAATATTTCTAGAACTTAAACCAAATACTGCACCAGGCTGGGACAAAATAAATACAGACATCCTCAAACAAAATATTAAGTTATTTGCACTACCGCTCGCCCATTTATGTACCATGAGCCTCGAAACTGGTACTTTTCCCACAATATATTTTAAGAGAGCAATTGTATGTCCAATCCATAAATCTGGAGCTAAAAATGAAC
>LUGF01045883.1:61868-77190 GCA_001625245.1 Calycopis cecrops
ACTACCCCTGAATGCTGCAGTGTGGTGCAATTGTGTGAGCAATAAAAACGAGGTACCCCTTGTCGACATACTCAGCTGTTTATCTTTTGTCCATTGCAACTTGCTGAAGAGGTACGATGGACATTCAAACTTGACTACTCCAAATAACAGAGTGGCGAGGCGAAGATGCCTTCTGCTCTCCATTTTTAACAAACGTGCGTTATTTAGATAGGGAGTAACGTGTGCGCGGGGAGGGATATTAAAACAATAACGAGCGCAAGCATTTTGTACTCGCTGTACTAAATTTTTCGACTGAGCAAGTAAACATGGCCCTATCACTACATCCGCGTAATTTAATTTCGATAGGACGAGAGATTCACACAATTTTATTCGTAAGTCTGTGTTTATAAAATTCCTTATTTTGTATAATATCTTAAGACGATAAAAGCAATTTCTTACGGTTGTAATTATATGTTTTTCGAAACGTAAGTCTTCATCGAATATTAGTCCCAAGTTGCGTGTCTCGGCCACTCTCTCTATAATGTCTCCCTTAACATGAATTGCAGGCATGATTTGTAATGTTTTGTTAATTTGCGATTTGGTGCCCATGCGCATATATTTTGTTTTAGATGAATTTAGTACTAGGGAGCTAGCCGCTGACCATTCAGATATGCGCTCTAAGTCATCATTAAATTCGAGAACAGCCTTTGTTGCGTCAGTTGGTCTGAAGGAAATATACAGCTGTATATCGTCAGCGTACATGTGATACCGACAGTGATGTATTTGTTGTGTCATGTCCGCCGTGTATAACGAGAAGAGTATGGGCCCCAACACAGAGCCTTGTGGGATACCTCTCGTCACGGGACAGACGTTCGAACGAGTCATCGTGCCGCTATCATCAACCAGCTCGACAATTTGAAACCGATTGCTTAAATAACTCGAAAACCAGGAAATCTAATTGTCACTAAAGCCATAGTACCTCATTTTGGACAACAATAGGGGTATATTTAGAGTGTCAAAGGCGCGTGAATAATCAAGGCATACAAGAACGGTCGCTTTGCCACCATCCCGTGCATCCAAGATGTTGTCAACAACATCGACCAAGGCCGTTGTCGTGCTATGACGCTTACGGAAGCCTGATTGCATGGCTGGTAATATATTGGATTTCCCCATGTATGCAGTGAGTTGTTCGCAGACTATCCTTTCCAACACCTTAAATAGGCACGGTAAGATGCTAATGGGCCGCAAATCATTGATAACAAAATTTTATTTATCTGTCTCTTGTATACTTCTTACTTTTGTTTATATGTATATTCATAGTCAACGAAACTACGTTCTAACAGGCTTTTTATAAAATACGTTACAAACAAGCCAAATGCTTGTGACTACGCACCTATAAATAACCGCGTAATTGATATGTCGATAAGTTTCCCTCCATCTTTTATTCCTCCAATTAGCTACCGGAAACTCCCATTCGTTATATTTAGTAAGAACTCACTCTTACTAAATATAAAAGAATAAACATCGAATACAATAAAGCATTTAAATGTCAATATGCACAGAGCATGTAGCATTTTTTTCTTCACTTTATCGCATCGTCGCGTCGCATCGTGCGAAGACCGAGCGTAATATAATGAATATCGTTAAAATAGTTTTAATTTAATGCATAATAATTCATTCTTTTATATAAATATAACTGAATTTTATAAATAAATAATGATAATAACCAGTTTCATATGCTTCTACACTAATTAATATATTAACTGAGCAACTGATACATAGATTTTGCTTACTGATCAGTTTGATTGAACCAACCCATTTTTGTAGTAAACGTGAAGAATACTCATATTTATCTTCTTCTACTCTATTTCTTTACTTAATATAGGAAGGAATAACACTGTTGTGCCCGCTCTCAATTTTGCAAATGTTGTTATGGTTAAATTCATAATATTACTATCGCAAAAATAAAATTAGCTTGTTCAATAAAAGTGGTGTAAATTGTGCGGATATTTTTTTTATATCATATACATATTATATTCTATCGTCGCATCCGGAAACAATCTTGTGGTTCTCTAAGCAAAGTGTATATTGGTAAAGAAACTGTTAAAATATATGACATGAATACTATCTATAATTTTGGTTTCAAATCCTCCTGGCTACCACGCATCTATATCTCTATGCATTATGCTTCGCATTTATATCCTGTCAGATGTCTCAAATTAGATTCTGATAAATGTTAATGATCTTCTAATTATTTTTCACCAGTACTAATATTTGTTCTCTTAAGGCAATAAAACTAAAACCGCTTTCCTATTTCTATTTTAATAATGGTCTTCTCATTATTTTTATCAGCAAAAACGTTTGTTACCTGAAGATAATAACACTAAATCTACGTTTTCTAACATAATTTTCTTCGTTCATTAAAGCTTCTAGCTTTTCTTAAAAGCGTTGGTAGTCATCATGGCTAATGCTCATCGTCTCTTTGTTTACTATATAGGTACCAAAAAAGAGTAAACTAAAAGTATTATTTACTGTAATTACAATTTCATTCATTTCATTATATAGATGAAGAGTTTGTTTTTTTGTTTGTTTGGACAAATAGAAATATATCCCAGCCGGTAGATCTTAAAAGGCTGGAGATAGCAAGATTGTGAGTTTGAGGGTTATGTAGAGGCGACCCCGCCTCGTAAGGTTCAACGGAGGTACAATATAAAGTAATCATTTTCAAATACAAATGAAATGTTGAATTTATAATTTCAATAAAACGCACGTGTGTGAATGAAGGAAAAAATAAAATTATCACCACTCAGCTTTAAGTAAATCGCAAATCGAGCCATATAACTGAGACCAATATATTATATGTACGTGGAAAAGATTTATGGCTCTAAAGCTAGGCGTGGGAGGTTTTTACATGAACTAAACAAAAACAGAATTTATAAAGTGATCGGTTTATGTAAAACCGTTATAAAATTTTATCCGGCATCGTCACTGTCCCAAAGTTTATTTTATATTTTTTATACCTAGTGATTTTTCTGTGATCTGCCAATGTTTATTTGTTTAAAAAAATATTTTTTCGTGCACTGTAAAATATATGTTTTTTTCATTATGAACTAGTATTTGATACCGAAAACCTGGTAAGCTGTTCATTTTTAGAAGGTGATAAATATATTGCAGGTATAAATTTAAATGTCACAACATTTAAAAAAAAGTTATTAACATTGATATTACGACTGTGTCTAGTGATTGTTAAGTATCATCACAATGTTCTCGAAATTTTCTTACAGATTCACACGTCTGTAATTTCTTCGTATGTATATATAATGCATAATTTTGAGCAGTTAAGAAAATATTTAGAATCTAGCCATTTATAATTGATACATTGATATATGCTTCATCATCATCATGAATTATATGCAAGTTTTATCAAACATTAGCACGATTTAAAGCCTTGTGTACCGACCGTCTATCTAGTCTTAATAAGAATAGGATAGATTTAAATTTAACATTTATTCCATTTTCTAATAAAATGTTTTTATTGCGACAGGTTGTCACAAAACGCCTTAACCTTAACTTAAGCCTTAACCGCTTCGGTCAAAAATTGGAGTTTATTCAATGGGATTATGGGTGATTTCGAAATGCAAAGTTGAAATGCTCTCCCATATTACAGCGCTTCTATATTATAATAGGTAAATATTACGTGATCGACATAAATTATTGTTACAACTTTTTTATGCAAATAAAAACCATTAAATCATGCCCATAGTAAGAGGTAGTGCCACTCTGTATGCATGTATGAAGCCGAAGGGCGTTGGTAGTCATCAAAACGGCTCCGACTGCTCGTTTTCCCCCTTATACTATAAGAAAAATATTTGTGTGCTTTAGACCACACAACTGAAGTAAAACTTAATTATTGATTTCAAACACAAACTCAATATTACAACGTGAGTCACAATGACATAACATGTCACATGATATTTATTTTTTAAATTTAAAAAAGTTTTACTATCACGAATACGATCTATAGGCGATTTCAATAGGACGTTGAAAAATGTACTTTATAGCATTGAATTTAAAGTGCACAGAAAAATGTGTGTTCTTGTTTTCACTTCTAAAAAGTCACGAGTATTTTAAATACTTTTTTTAATAATGAAATGAAAATAACTTGAGTTAAGGTTCTTTTTAAATTGAAACAACCTCCGTTGGCCTCGCCCGATCAGACATTTTTAGGGTTCCGTACCCAAAGGGTAAAAACGGGACCCTATTACTAAGGCTCTGATGTCCGTCCGTCCGTCCGTCCGTCACCAGGCTGTATCTCATGATATATGATAGTTAGACAGTTGAAATTTTCACAGATGGTGTATTTCTGTTGCCGCTATAACAACAAATACTAAAAAAATTAATAATAGTTATGAATATTTAAGGGAGTCCCCATACAATAAACGTGATTTTTTGCTCCCATACAAAAGATAAGCTCCCGTTTTTGTAGATAATGGTACGGAACCCTTCGTGCGCGAGTCCGACTCGCACTTGGCCGGTTTTATTTAACCCTCTCGTCAGCTTACTCCCCAAGTCAAACGCGCGTAAAGAATATATCAAAAAGTTTGCTTCAAAAAATAAAATGTGTTCACAAAAACTGTATCAAAATGACTAGAGCTGTTTCTAAGATTAACGTGCACAAAGAGTTATATCATTTCATCTGTTACTGATAAGATCTTAAATTTTTACATGTATAATAAACGTGAGAGAAGAAATGTTTCAGTTATATTTTTTTTAATACTCATTATTATAAATATTATAATAACAACAGAACACACTACAGAACAACTAGAATACAACATTTTATCTTATCTTCTTTATAATATCTCTTATATCTTAAGTAAAATAGTAGTTTATGCAACTGTCATATAATGAAGGGTATTAAAACACGAGTGGAATTTTTGAAACGAGCGATAGCGAGTTTCAAAATAGTTAACAAGTGTTTTAATACCCGTGTTATATGCAGTTGCATACACTACTTTATCTTCACTAATAATAATAATAATAATAATAATAATAATAAGTTATTTATTTCTTTGAGCAAAACTTAAATGCCTAATACAATGTTTGGAGAAAACCCTATAAGTAAATAAATACCTGTAGTGGGATTCTCCGCTCTTCCACAGGACACAAACACTTGATTAAGTTATGGTACAAACATTAAGATTATCTTAATAACACTTGTCCACACCGGTATTAACACTAAAACTTGCTAAAACATATTCAAGTTGTTATACTTAATATTAAACACAAAACTTTGTTGTTTACTCTAATACAATATATCAATATTTTGTAATATTTAACTTTACAGTATCTCGTCTGTTCAACTTTTATTTATTAATATGTATTTATTTTATAATATTAATCATATTAATTCTAAAACTATTTGATTTTCGCTAATACTGAATAATAGAATTAGTCAAGTCAGACCGGCGACTGTTTGACCGACGTGGCGACGACTGCTTTACCGACGATTTAAAATGTAATGTTCTTTGAAGATAAATATTTTTATTAAATACTTTAATTTCATTGCAAAAATTGCGGCGCGTAAATATATACTTTTTATAATTCAATGTTAATAAAATACTAGCTTCAATGTTGAAATATAATGTGAAAAAATCACATGACTTTACTTTTAAATTTCTAAACAGTAGATTATTTGTTGTCTGTGGCGTCCATGTTTGCTTTCATGTTTTTGTAGAGCTTTGTCTCTTTCTCGCAAATCCTTTGCAAGCTGGCATTGAACCAATGACAGTGCAGCTGCAGCGCGCGGCCAATCAGGAGCGAGCGCGCGCTGGTAAGAATTTTGAAATAAGGCTCTCTCACCACTCTCTCTCTCTCTCTCGCTCTCACACAGTGCTAAAATGAGATTTTTCGATATCGATTTGGATACTAAAATAAAATGTCAATTGAGTTTTTTGTTGTCTGAGCTATAACAGTAGTCATTATAAGTCAAGTATTGAAAACATAAGTAGAATGTTACAACATTAGTGTAGATAAAATAATATAACGCTTAAAAAAACTTAATTAAATTAGAATCACATTGAAAATAATTGAATAAATTGTTCATTAAAATCAACGAGTTACTTGCCGATAGTTTACGAATTCAACGATCACCCAACTGGTTGAATTTAACGCTCAACTCTTTCGTTGAATAGAAGGATTTCACATTTACAACCTAATTGGATGATCAACAGTTGATTTAACAATCTGTTGGTTCCATCTCTGTACCGGCATGACTGGGAGGTACCTCTCGCTTAGACGAAATTGAGGTAATCTGACAGCTGTGCTGTCGCGTTTTGTGCGGTGCGTAAGTAGCCGGTGGCCCATGGCACGCATCTGTGTAGCCTCTACGTTTATGCCTATTGGCGTCAATAGTCAAGAGAAGATTCCGATCACTTGTTTGCCCCCTTACACCATAAAAAATAAAACCTAGTAGTTAGCACTTACTTTGAACAACGTGTACAGTAACAGATGAAGCCCTCGCGTTGGCGGGGACGCATGTGTAGTTCCCAGAGTGTTTCGGTTCAGCCTTACCGATGATAAGTTCAGTGGCTTGTCGTCCGTGTGTAACAGTGACTCCCTCTGCAATAAAAAAAATGTTAAAGCCCTCACAGTACACTACTGAGAAGTTTAAATATGTTATAGAATTTTTGGTTTCGCGATAAAATACTGATCGGGATCTGGTAAAATATGAGAGTGTCGCAGCTACAAACCCGCGCGTGCCATTTGTCTCCCATACCGAATACTAATAGTTATTTACTCTAGAATTTAAAAAATATAACGAGACTCCCATCTAGTTCAATTGATTTTATGTTTAGATTTGTACTTCAATGCTTAGATTTATACTTATTTTGAGTAACACAGTATTTGATGAAATATCCTACTACTCGTAATATTATAAATGCGAAAGTTTGTGTTTTTGTTACTCTTTCACACAAAAACTACTGAACGGATTTTCATGAAACTTTACAGTAATATAGCTTTCATATCAGAATAACATAATAAGTTAAAATTTATAGGGATTTTTGAAGTCCGAAATTCACGCGGAACAAGCCGCGGGCGGAAGCTAGTAGTATAATATTGTTGAAACAATACTTATGGAAACGCATATATTGTAACATCAAAGTTTAATAATTTTGTTATGTTTAAAAACGTTATTTAATTCTATGTTTTTAAACATTCAACTGACAACTAACACAACGACTAACAACAACAACTGAAATTTAAAATGATCCCTGATTCTCAACTCTGATGACGGATGACGCACGCACCCAATTATGTGATCTAGATGCTGTTCCATGTAACCCCCGACGGATTTTTTAACGTATTTTATAAAGTTCATAGTTCATCCAGAGTTAAATATTTATATTATTGCTACATCTACATATTCGAGTACCAAATAGGTACGCAGGAAAGTGTTACGAAAACTAAACACTGTTGTCATTCATTATACATAATATGTTCTTCTGTGTGAGAGATCAAATCAACTCATGAAAAATCTTTTCACATTACCTTGTCACATTAATTATATATTTAAGTTGGGTGTGTTTTAAATTATTTTATCCTTTTTTTTAATTACATTTCGTCGTCGTTTTATTCGTTCATACTGGCGGGGGTAATTTCAAAATTTTTCATTTTGTTTTTTATTTCAAAGTTTTCAAAGAGTTCATACAAATTCATATTTATACTTAATATTATAGATGTGAAAGTCTGTCTGTGTGTATGTCTGTCCTTTCACGACATGACGAAGAGACGAATTGACTTAGGTAATTATTAAGTGTAGATAGTTGAAGTGATGAAGTTACATGTACAAACATGCGGTCAGTAGAGTATGATCTTTAGACGATATATACGAATACTTTTAAACCACTAACATAATAACATAGCATTGCAAGAATTAGAGCGATTTAGAATCACTTTACGTCGGTCACAAACTCAGGAAACGGAAAAAGCCCTAAATAAGACTGTATATTGAAAGCTACCTAAGAACATGCACCAATCAAATCGAAACCCATCACTAAAACCGCATTCAAATCGGACCTGTGATTTTGGAGATACGTGATAACTAACATCAGAGTGCACATACAATACGTATATATCATCTCCGTTTCGTCGACGTGGGTAAAAAGAATGAAACGGCAAAATATTTCAGACTATACAAAATGAGACAAAAACACTAATTGGCACTCTGGAAAACTATAAATAAGATAATATCATCAAGACACAAATATTTTTCTTTTGAATATCTGCAGTGAAATTGAAACTAAGAGAAGATCCATTTACAAAAAATACTTTTTATTTTCAAACAGTTCAAGTCAAAATCATGGGTGATTGATGATGACGAGGGAACTGCAAACCATGACCTGGATGATGAGCTCGGGCGATGGCGCTATTAATGGAAAAAATGTGTTCCGACGTTTGCTTCCATTGCTTTAGCTCACGTTGAAGCGCTTAAATAAATATCAACGAACATTACATTCAAATAGAACTGTCTGAACTGAATCTTTTGACCCTTATAATTTTATTTCCTATGTCATTTCTAATACCTCTAGGATTATGCATATAAAGATTCACGATGATCGGTTGAGAAGTTTTGGAGTGAAAAAGTAACAAACAAACTCACATTTATAATATTAATAGGATCTAATCCAATAAAATCCTAACGTCACACTTGATTTCAATATGGTAGTCCTCTCACAATTTTAGATAAAATGAATGGCCTAGTGTTCTGTAACGTTCCTATATAGGATTTCTCTAATTACGTAGATCCGATTAAAAATCCGTATAATATAAAATAAAACGCTGGAATTGCTATATAAAATTTGATTTCATGCATCGGAACCCTAGGGAGCTACAAAGTGGACTCCATTCTAACATATTTTATTTTCAATTTAAAAAGTACTCGAGCAATAGCTAGCTTTTCTATATTTAATTCCCTGGCCACTATGAGATTTCAACAAGAAAGGAAATCTTAGTGCAGCTCTATTGTTACAAGTATGTAGTGTTCACATAGAATTAGGTCGCCGAAGACTTTATATTAATTTCTGCCTTCAGTCGGTTGCCTTGATTGTTACGGAATACGTACTGTATGAACAATAAAACAGACTTTGTATACAAAGATTTCGTTTCAATATATAATACTTTAAGTAGAAATAGTTTGTCTATTTGTTTAAATATGAGTGTTTAATATAATATAATATTGTTAAAGATGCACTATTAAACGTACGTGTAACCTCGTCATTTAATAACTCGATAACAACGCACATAGCTTAATAGCTATTAAAGTTATATGTTTTATCGTCTGAAAAAATTGTTTATCTGAAAATAATGACACCTCATTCTCTAACTCTGACGACGAAGGAAACACGCTCGAGAAAGATTATGTGGTGTCGATGCTGAAGTGAATAATGGGCTCATAGAGATAATCATTTACCTATATGATGATGTGAGTTATGAAGTGAATAAAAAAAATTGCAAGATAATATGTAAAAAAAATAAAATAGTTAATGTTATGATAAAAATCATGCCTGCAGTTAATTTAACGTACCTACTTCCTACGTCCTACTGTCTTAATAAAAGTACAGACCCCTTATCACAACAGTAAAAAAATTTATGTTTCCTAAGCTAAGTGGAATCTAAATAAAACAAGTATCATCTATATGGTGAATTTCTTCATCTAAAAATAAAAATTAAAAAAAAACAAAACACCTGCCTGCCTTAACAATAATAACTAAATAGAAAATCAACTGAAAATTCCGGAACAAGATAAAAATGCAGTCGGAGGCATGCACAAAGCCATTAAATTTTTTGCCTCCGATTGCATGTAAAAATTGAATTTTTATCTTATTCCGGCATTTTCAGTTGATTTTCCATTTAGTTATTATTTTTAAGACAGGCAGGTGTTTTGTTTTTTTTTAAATTTTTATTTTATTTACGAATTTTTAGTTAGATAAATAACGTAATCGGATCAATTCATTTCAAGAGTTTACATTATGTGTCACGAAGCCGCTGGCATAAGGTGGTCAGTTTTATAAAGCACTAACTGGCGCCCGCGACTTCGTTCGCATAGCGTAGTTGTATTATAATCAGTGGTTATTTATTCTATCAAATGGTTCCTGTTTCTTGCAGTGTGCTGAAATTCCGTTCAATTTAAAGTATTTTTTTATATACGACATTGGTTGTTTTTCCTTCTGAGGTCAATATGAACAGGCCTGCAGCGCTAATTTAGTTTTAGTCCGTCCATTAGTTTCGGAGATTAGCCTGGACAGACAGACAAACGGACAACCACACAGACAAAAAATAAAAACTTTAAGAAGTGTTCTTATACTACGTATTTTAACATCGCCCCAATCGTTTTTCTTAAATATATTAAACTAACCTTCGCCCGCGGCTTCGCCCGCGTGGTTTTCGGACTTCAAAAATGGTGTTGTTATTATTATACATAATCTAATATATAAATATCTTTGTGTGTGTCTAATATAAAATTATCTTTGTGTAACTCCAACGATTAGGGCAGCACACGCCAATATTACTCTCAGGAGGCTGATTTTTTTCCGACTTACTTGACAGTTATCGTTATATTATAACCAAATTATAAAAAATCCCTATAAATTTTCAATTATTAATATTTTTTGGAATACGTCACCTATTAAATTGTAAAGAACATGAGTTATTCTAAATAAAACACCGGTTAATCAGTCATGTTATAAATTTTGGTCTTCTGACCCACAATGATTAAGAAGTGGTCGATTCAAGTATAAAATTGGACCAAGTGTTCCGAGTGCAAATAAAAAAAATATCCTAACAACCTAACAACTTCGAACCTATCGGGATAAATTTGGGTCTTCTGACCCACTATGATTAACTATTACAAGTGGTCGATCCGAGTATAAAATTAGACTTGGATTGGGGATTGAAAATTCGGTGATAGTATTGGATACTTTAGTGTGCAAATCAGTATTTTTGTTATACGGCAAGTAATTTTGTTTTAGAATGGTGGTTTTTAGAATGAATCTGTGGTTTTAACACGATTTTCGTAGTAAAATGAGATAAATAAAGTCGCTAACTCTGATATATTTTAGACATTTTATTATACTACACATTTAGTTATACAATTATTTAATGGGGAATAATAAAACGAGCAAATAAAAAATAACATAGCGACTGATGGTGAGATACTGTATTAATAACTTGAGCGGTAAAAAAATAAGTGAGCGAAAAATAAACTAAACTAACGACGAATGTTGGCTAATAATAAAATTCAAAACGAGCTTACAAAACGTGAGCTGTGATTAATCCATTTCACGTATTAAAAATCTAACTGAGCGACGAAATCACTAAATGAGCGACTAAAAATACTAAGTGAGCGACTAGAAATACAAAGCGGGCAGCGTTAATATTAAGTTAGGAGACGATTTTTCCAAATCAAGTTTTACATAACGAACTGCTATAAAGTTCAGTTTGAGCTACGTTTTGTGAGCTGCTTTATTACTGTTTGGATGACTGATAATCTATTTGAGGTGTTGTGTTTTTTATACTGATATTATTTTTTAATGAAAACTACAGATTATTCGCTGCGCGCGAATTTGAATAGCGCGCGGCTGGGCGACGAATCAACGAAATTTCAACCCAATCGGTCAAGCCTTTTAGAAGTTGACATTCCGACAGCAGCGCCTCCTACCGGATCCAGTTGTATTTTTTACCATCCAGGTAATCATCGAAATACCCGTATAAAATTTCAACACAATCGGTTCAGCAATTTCGAAGTTGACATGGACGCTGTCTTAAAACGAGTCGCCTCTATTTGATAATTCTGCGAATTGCGGGAGCAAGAGGGGGCTAATGTAAAGTGGAATCATTTAATTTTGGCTGCCGGAGTTGCGGGGATCAGAAAAAAAAGGTTTTTAGGTAAGAGTTAATTAAGCAGTATTTTTTTCACAAATGACCTGAAATCGAGTATTCGTGAGTATTCGTGAGTATGGGAGGCTTAAGGGTGTTAATAGCCAAAGTGTGATTTTTAGAATCATACTTGGATGGGTTAGGTTATGTTAGACTATGTGGTTTCGGCCCCCCAGATTCGTAACCCTAACACATCAGCTTAACCTCCTGCATTCGATGGTGGTTGTCGTTTTTCTTGGAATTGACCCCTTGACACCCCAGGGGTCAAAATATAAAATCGTCTAAAAACCCTTTGTTTTTGCCGGACATGAAGTGGGGATCATTTTTGGGGTCGACTCTCACTGGACCCCCCTGTGATTTTAAAAATTTTTAGAGTTTTAGAATCATATACTTGGATGGGTTACGTTAGGTTAGACTATATTTATACACAGCGAGCGATCCTAGTGGATTGGCAAATCCTTATTTTTGCCGGACATGAGCTGGAGATCATTTTTGGGGTCGACCCTCACTGGACCCCCCTGTGATTTTCAAAATTTTTAGTTTAACCCGAAAGGGAGGGAGGTGGAGTCGTGGGCGGTAGCTGCCGGACTGTCCCTGCTCAACGTGGGGACAGTCCAGACCTGCGTGCGACGGTCGGGAGGTTCTGTGGTGGACGTAACGTTCGCCACGCCGGCCATCGCGCGCAGGGTGGAGGGGTGGAGGGTGGAGACGGGAGTGGAGACATTCTCGGACCATCGCTACATAAGGTTCGAGGTGTCTACTCCCTTCCGTCCGGCGTCGTCGTCGCGCACAAGGGGGCAGAGCCGGTTTCCACGTTGGGCATTAACAATGCTCAACCGGGAACTGGCAGAGGAGGCGGCCATCGTCGGCCGTTGGAGTCTCCCGCCGCTGTCGGTAACAGGGGTGGACGAGGCGGCTGGTGCGCTCTGCACCGCATTCACTGCGGTGTGCAGAGCGGCCATGCCGCCCGCGAAGAGACCTCCCCACCAGCGGCGGGCGCTCTATTGGTGGACGGCCGAACTGTCCGACCTCCGAGCCGCCTGCAACCGGGCAAGGAGACATTATGTCCGGAGCAGGCGGCGGCGCCCCCAAGATGTGGTGCGCGACGAGGAGCTGCACAGGGCCTACGTGGACAAAGTAAAGGCCCTGCAGCTGGCTATGAGCCGAGCCCAAGATGAGGCCCGGCTGGAGATGGTGAGGGATCTAGAAAGGGATCCCTGGGGCCGACCGTACAGATGGGCGCGGAACAAGCTCCGCGCCCAGTCGGTCCCGATCACCGAGATGCTCCAGCCGGACCATCTGGGGAGGATCGTCGGAGAACTCTTTCCCGACACACCCGTGGGCTTCATGTCCCCCAGGCAGGCTCGGCTGACGCCGGACGAGGAGGAGGGTGTTCCGCCACCCGTCACCGATTCTGAAATGGAGGCGGTTCTGTCCCGCCTCCAGAGTAAGAAGAGGGCACCGGGTCCAGACGGGGTGCATGGGAGGGTTTTAGCCATAGCTCTCGTGCACCTCGGTGATAGCCTCCGGGAACTGTTTGACAGCTGCCTGCGGTCCGGTCAGTTCCCGGAGGCATGGAAGGAGGGTCGCCTCTGCCTTATACCAAAGGCGGGGCGAGCCCTGGACTCGGCATCGTCGGTCCGGCCGATAGTGCTGCTGAACGAAGCTGGGAAGGCCTTTGAAAGGATTTTGGCCTCCCGGTTAGTTCGGCAGCTAGAGGAGGGCTCGGGACCCGGACTCTCTGAGTCCCAATTCGAGTTCCGGGCCGGCCGGTCGACGATCGACGCCCTCACGCGCCTGCGCGCCGTGACGGGTCAGGCGGAACGCGGGAGGGAGGTGGTGGTCGCGGTGTCCTTGGACATCGCGAACGCCTTCAACAGTCTCTCGCATGTAGCAATACGGGAGGCATTGAAGTTTTTCGAAGTGCCCCCGTATTTGCGGAGGTTGTTGGAGGCGTATCTCTCCGATCGAAGAGTGGCCCTCGAGAATAGGTTGGGGTCCGTGTTGCGGCGATGAGTCGGCTGCGGCGTTCCACAGGGATCGGTCCTTGGTCCGATCCTGTGGAACGTCGGGTACGACTGGGTCCTGCGAGGCCGTCTCCTCCCCGGGATGGGTGTCATCTGTTACGCGGATGACACCCTCGTTTATTCCCGGGGACGAGACTACAAGGAGGCGGCGTGGCTGGCCGAGGTCAGAACGGACCTCGTGATCAGCCGCATAGAGAGGTTGGGGCTTCGGGTCAGAGTAGACAAGACCAAAGCCCTCCTCTTCCGTGGGACCGGCCGCAGGGGACCCCCACCCCCCGGGGGCCACTCTGACGATTGGAGAGGGCACCGTCCGGATGAGTCCGACCATCAAATATCTCGGGCTCATCCTGGACGGTGGGCGGACCTTCGGCCCACACTTCTGCACTGTGGGACCGAAGGTCCTGAGTGAGTCTGTCGGAGTATGGCGACGTACGGTGTACCTGTTTGGTCGGATCGTCTTACCGCGAGGAACAAGGCCCATCTGCGCTCTGCACAGAGGGTCATCGCGGTAACGTCGATCCGGGGGTATCGTACGATATCGTGGGCTGCAGCCACTGCGCTAGCTGGCGACCCCCCGTGGGAGCTCGTGGCGGAGGTTCTTGCCGAGACTTACTCCTTTGTCTCGGAAAGGAGAGGTCTCGGTGAGAGCATCTGTCGGACGGGCTCTTGCGGGTCCGTCGGTTAGCGCATGAGGCAATGATGCGAAGGTGGGGGGAGGACCTGGAGCGGCAGCAGTATGGCAGAAGCCTAACTGCTGCCCTGCGCCCGGTCCTAGAGCGTTGGATTGCGCAGAAAGCGCAAACCCCTCACTTTCTGTCTGACGCAGGTTCTCACCGGGCACGGGTGCTTTGGTGATTACTTGTGTCGGACGGCCCACAGGGAGCCGACAACTCGTTGTCATGATTGTGGTGCGGCGGTGGACTCCGCCCAGCACGCCCTTGAGGTGTGCCCGAGATGGGTGGCGCTGCGCCACGGTTTGACTTCGATTGTCGGGGTGGACTTGTCAGTGTCGGGTATCATCAACGCGATGCTCGACGACGACAGGTCCTATGAGGCTTTGGCTTCCTTCAGCGAGACAGTCATGTCCCAGAAGGAGGCCGATGAGCGGGTAAGAGAGGAGGCCGCCGAAGCGGCCTCTCCCCGCAGACGACGAACGGGGGTGCGTAGGAGGCGCTACTTAGCGCGCCTCCAGTAGGCACCTCTATGCTCGTGTCGGACCGGGATGGG
This sequence comes from Calycopis cecrops, assembly GCA_001625245.1. Lineage (NCBI taxonomy): Eukaryota > Metazoa > Arthropoda > Insecta > Lepidoptera > Lycaenidae > Calycopis > Calycopis cecrops. The sequence continues at coordinate 77,039 of LUGF01045883.1, forward strand.
AACCCGGTTCAGCTAAATTTCACGACGTTGTCGGGACTGTTCAGTAGGATGCCGGACAGTCCCCGGTGAGGTTAAGTCTGGTCTCTCGCCAAGACCAGCTTGTCGCTGGAGGGATCCTGTAGCCTGCAGATCCGGGATCCCCCCCAACAAAA
>LUGF01045883.1:111295-128912 GCA_001625245.1 Calycopis cecrops
ATGGTGACCAAACGTGACTGATGGTTAGCTGGTTTTCTCTAGTGCCTTTACTTGGTGGCACATGATGTTCATAGCCACAGGCTTCTACATCCTGCAAGCTGTTTCTGAATTCTCGATTCAAGATGACCAATGGAGCGGCTCTTCTTCTGTATTCATTACGTCGCTCATGATATTGGCGTCTGTCTTAGAAGCGGCATATGGCCCTTTGACATCTAATATATAGCCGTCTACTTGCTACTGCATTGTATAGTAGCCTAGTCATCGCCAAACTGTTATTTTAAATAATAATTGCATTTATGGTAATGTTGTTTGAAATAAAAAATTCTCATATTTGCATGGCTGTATCTCCAAACGGACAAAGATTTGAGGTATCTTCTAATAGTAAATATTGATCTACTGTTTTACCCCAATTTGAAAATGTGCTACTCATTATTATTGGACTGTAGACCAAGATGCCCATTCTCCTTTCAGCTTCATCCGTCCAGTGGTTTGGGCTGTGCGTTGATAAATGGCTATGTCACGTTTGAGTTTTATGTGTAGATTTTGTAGTAGATTTAGCCCCATATAGAGCGGGAGGAGTAAGGTGGACAATGCATCTGTATAACCTCTATGCAGGTGTCTTAGTAAAAAAAAAATATAACTTATAAAAAATCGATAAAGTGGCTTCATGGTGAGTGGTTTCATGGCCTATCTGATAAGATAACAAAGTTTATATTAGAATTGATTTATTATTATTTATATTATAATGATTAATTACTAATTATATGAAAACTGATCAATCTGAAAGTGAATTATAACTGACACGTGAGACCAATGGTTGGTAAGTGAAAATTAAAAAAAAATCTGATAGAAAAATAGTACTTTTTTTACAATATTAATTCTTCTCATTAAACATAGGCACATAATCAAACTAATGAGTAGTCTCATTATGTTCCAAAATTATCTTTAAAGTAACCTAAGACCTACAATGATAATTTCGCAGAATTAGTAACTTATTATTATATTAATTATAAAGGATATCTGACTGGACTATCCGTCACGTGGACACGTTTTCGAGTATTTTTTCTAGAAAACAAGTATTCCAACACCATTCATATGATATATTATTTATCAAAGTAATCGTTCAAACTAATAAATAAATAAATAGATCATAAATTCATAATATTATATCTTTTACATAATATTATCTAGTTTAGGACTTCTTCAAATTCTAGAAAAGTGGTTCAGTTTGTTCGTTTGTGACCAGCCATGGTATGCTCCTATCAAGTAAATTATACACGTTTTATTTTAAAATACTAGTAAATTACAGTCTTATTCCATATTTATGTCACTATTATTTTTGATGCTATTATTACTTAATGTCCGTTATTACCTACACTTCAAAAGGCCCTTTGTTATAATGTCAATCACACATTTCGTCCTTTTTTAGGGTTACGTATCCAAATGGCAAAAAACGGAACCCTTATACATTCGACATGTCTGTCAGTCCATCCGCCTGTCCGTCCGTCCGTATGTCACAATATTTTTCCAGAATTATTAGGCCTTCATAGATGAAACTTTGTAGGTTGATGTATTCTGTAAACCAATACTCGAATTTTTAATAAAAATTAATAAATTAAAAAAAGGTATATCCATACATAGAACTAAATCTAAAAATATTTTTTTTATCCAGCGTGTATGTGAGGATGTCTATATATAGGTCTTCAAAAATAACATTAAGGTTACTAAAACCATTTTTCGTCAATATAAAGTGATTGACAGCTAGACGCTTTCAAAGTGGCAAAATGAGTGTCCCCCCTCAAACTTTTTAAAAGTTTGTGGGTGAGAAATCTAAAAAATATAAATGCTTTAGATCTCAACAAAAAATTTCAATGATAAATGGTTTGAGTAAGATGTTATCATTATTAGTTTTTGAGAAATAATATTTAAAAAAAAAAACGCAAATACAACTTTGTCGTTCATATAAACGCTATGAAAACCCAAGTTATTTTATTTTCCAGAAAAAAATGTCACAGAGACCCTTTTATTGGCACGGAACCCTCGGTGTGCGAGTCCGACTTGCACTTGACCGGTTTTTTTTGGTAACGCAGGGGAATACCGTTGCGTACGCTACTCGGCAATTGGGTCGCCCCTTTCAACTATCCGTACCGTAGTACCGTACCTACTGTGTAAAATACACTAGACGTTCTTTTTAAATAAGAAATGAATTTTTAAATATAAATGTACTTTTTTTGTAATTTACTTGCTATCTATTTTTGTCCATCCGTGTATTATACGTATTTCCATGATCAAAAAGGTATAAAAGTTATAAAATATATAAAAATCTTAAATATTATAATTTCTGTAATGCCTAGGGTATTTAGATATAGGTACACCTAGTAAACTCTACAAAAGTCTTTACGGTACTGGTACTAAGCTTAGAAGCCATCCATAAATTACGTTACACTCATTTCATGATTTTTTGACCCCACCCCCGTCCTTACCGCAGTTGGTGACATTAGCGAGACACCCCCCTAATTGTCAATAGACTATTAGGCGGTCGTCGCGTAACACTAGTAGAGCGAGTGGCTGACAAATTAATATTTAAAACCTTATGTCCCTACAGCTGGAGATTCTTTTTAGATTTGCGTTCATAGTTTAAGGTTCGAGTTTAAGATATTTTACATTCAAATAGATTTTGAATGCTGGCGTCACGAAATTTAGGACCCCCCTCCCATTCCCGATGTCACATTACATCGTCCCCCTCCCTCCCCCTTAAGGTAGACGTAATTTGTGGATGGCCCCTAACGTTGGATGTTTAAAGTTCACAAATAATGTATTGTTATGTATAACTTTTCTTAATAAAGAGATGGAATTGAACAGCACAAGTTTTAAATAAAACGCTTATTTTATTCTATTTTCGCATTGAAATAAGAGCTTATTTTCTAAGAAATATTTTATATTTTATTTTACATTATCTCTGCTCAGTTCAAGCATGTTGGGATTTTTAAATAAAATACTGATCGATCAATGACTTCATAATATTTGTAAGAAAATGTCACACTTTTTACAAAAAATATAATGAGCTGATGATGAGCCGACTGAGGAGAACTCACGCGGCACAGTTGGTAAAAAATGTAATCCTTTAAAACCTTTAAAAATATATTTTTTTTAATTTAACCTATGTCCCTGATATGAGCTTGTTGAAACAAACACGCTCTTTAGCCTCATAAAGTTAAAAAAAATTGATATATTTTTTCACATGTTTAAGTGTCTAGAGTTTTAAAATTAATTTAAGACATTTAATAAGACATTCCGTGACATATTTAATGATCGGATCGTATTTCCGAAGCATAATAAGCTTAGTAAGTTAAGTACATACAAAGAAAGTTAATATACTGTTTACATACAGAAAGTTAAGTATTTATTCCAAATTAGCCTGCGACTTTTTTCGCTTAACGTAGTAGGTAATATTAAAATCAAAGTGATTTGTTATTGTTTGCTTGCAGTGTGCCAAAATTACGATTTCCCGTAGAAATAAGCCATTTTACCACAGTAAAAAGTGTTTCTGATGTTCACCAGGTTTAGTATCTATACATCACAAAAAGTTTCATTCCGTCCAGTAGTTTCAGAGATTAACCCGAACAAACAGAAAAACGGACAAAAAGACAAAAAATTGAAAGCATTTAAAACTGTTCTAATACTTTTTTAAAATCGCTACAAATTAGTTAAATTCGTTATTATATTCAATGTATAGACACAATAATTTTACTGTTTTATTATATGTAGGTATAGACAACGACAATGTTTAAAGATAAAAATAACCTAAAGCACACACGAAGGAGACGTTCGTTCGTTCATGTTTTGTTTTGAATTATTGTTATTGGTTGCATGATGCTCATTCAGAAACACTTACTCTTATTTGTACTAATAGAAAGAAACATACTGAAAATTAAACTTAATGTTTTCAGTCCTATTTCTTATGAAGAAAACTCTTACAATTAGTCTGATGAAAGTTTTTCATAACCTTATGTGTTAAGTTACATTTAGCTTTAAAAAAGAGATAACGACAAATTTTATTACTTATATAAAAGAGAAATGAATAATCGTGAGTAAATATCGCAACACAATTTCTTGTTAATATTAGAAAGCTTTCATAAAGCCTCCCTTATAATTATAAACCGGATATCGACGTTATAATATGTATATTTTTAAAAAATTGATCAAAAAACAATTAATCCTTTATAAATAAAATATGCACTTGTAGTCTTTTTTTTATTAATAGAGTACTAGCACCATCTTGAAGTTCCATTAGCATAACCCGAGTACTTGTCATAGCTAAAAAGTGAAGACTTTTCTTTCAAATGTGGGATATCTAAAATTGAACGATGTTTTTCAAATTTATTTGATTTAAATGATATTTGACTTAACTTGTATAGTATATTAGTGGACAAAAATAGCAGTGTCAGAAATAAGAAACCTTTAAGTTATTACCTACATATCGCACATATTATCAAAAAATAATTTCTATGTATTTTGACATAATATACCTACATAGTCGTATCACAATTGTTGGTATTGCGTTCATATTCTAATGTAGAAAATGTGTACGAATATGTAATATTTAATTTTATGGGTATTTTATTTATTAATTAAGTGTTTGATTATAAAAACTAGTTATGATAATTTTGAGTTAAGAATGAGAAAGGTCAGTTTATCTCATCCAGATAAATTATCTGTAGATATAGTGAAACAGTAAAATCCGTGTGTCTGTATTACGTGTGTCTGGGTCTGTATTGAATATATTTACGAAAAACTAATTAGGGGTGATGTGAAAATACTTAGTATTAGATCACTTTCAATGTTTTTAATTTTTTGTCTGTCTGTTTGTACGTATGTCTGTTTGTTTGTTTTTCCAGGCTAATCTCTGAAATAATTACTGGACGGATTCGAATGAAACTTTTTGTGGTGTATAGATATTAAGCCTGGTCAACATCTAGAACACTTTTTACGGTGGGAAAATCGCTCATTCCTACGAGAAATTCAGTACCTAACTATACTTTACCCGGCGTATTTTAAAATTTGAAAGAAACTTTCTGCGGTGGAATGATTTTATCATGTGGTGTATCTGTATTTATACCGCGTATGCCACTCATTACCAATAATTTCCTATTTGGGTTCAAGTGCACGCAATTCCCTGTGGCTACTTGTTTTGCAATAATAAAATAAATAAGTCACAGGGACACGTAAGCTGCTGGAGTGAACCTAACAACAAAATGTTTTCCCACGGACAGCTTTATGTTGTCTTTTTTCGCGGGTCACTAGCGCTGCAGGCCTGATCATATTGACCTCAGAAGAAAAAATAAGTTTGATTTTAATAGAACTACACTACGCGAACGCAGTCGCGGGCACCAGGTAGTACAAACAAGTACAAATATAAAACCCATTTATAAGATTTTTATGTTTGCATTAAGGATTTTGAGACTCAAAAGAATTAATAAAACGCGTAATAAGTACAGACTTGTGATGCAACAACGAAAACATATACAATTTTAAAATATTGCATTATTTAATTTCATTTTCCTTCATAAGTAAAAATTTAAAACCCTCTACGATCAGTGAATGAAAAACGTTTAGAATCATGTGAAAACTGAAATAGTTTTGCAAACCGTATACTAAGGAATAAAATTACTTTACTTTAAAATGTCACGAATCTCGGAGCTCTAAAATAGAGACACTTGGATATATAACTTATGTAAGCCGAGTACAATCCCCTTAATTCCAGTCATGCATTTGCCTTCACATTCTGAGGTAAGACGCCTTAAGCCTCTCGCACAGATGGTATACAAACTGAACCTGTAAATAAACAGTTTTTTTTTATAGCATAGGAGACAAACGAGCGGTTAGGTCACCTGGTGTAAAGTGAACGCCAACGCCCACAGACATCCGTAACACCAGAGGTCTAAACAGTTGCGCTAAATTAGCGTATTCATCAATACGACAATGTTCTTTTATGTACATCATGAATCTGTAAATAAACAGTGGCGCTAAATTAACGTATTCATCACTACGACAATGTTCTTTTATGTACATCATGAATCTGTAAATAAACAGTGGCGCTAAATTAACGTATTCATCACTACGACAATGTTCTTTTATGTAAATCATGAATCTGTAAATAAACAGTGACGCTAAATTAACGTATTCATCACTACGACAATGTTTTTTTATGTACATCATGAATCTGTAAATAAACAGTGGCGCTAAATTAACGTATTCATCACTACGACAATGTTCTTTTATGTACATCATGAATCTGTAAATAAACAGTGGCGCTAAATTAACGTATTCATCACTACGACAATGTACTTATAAATACATCATCGGGTATACTTATAGGTACCTACATATAAAAATAAACAGATTACTCAAGTTATCTGTTTACTTTTAATTTTACAATAATGTTTGGTAAGTAAATAGAAAGATTTAGCTCAACTAGAGCATGGTTTCTTTAAATGGTGAAAGCGTAATTAATAATATTTAAGTACCCACTTACACGTGACGTCTTTTTAGAAATTATGTATTATTTAAATTTGAAAATTAATATAAAATAACATAATATAATCTATAGCTCACTTTATGAACGAATATTTTTTTAAGTTATAGGTACTTCTTTAGGAGCGTTATGTTTATAAAATAACTATAAAACAGGGTAATGTTTGTAGAATTTAAAGCCGACCATTATTATTTGTTGCTTCTTGTAATATTTATCGAATTAAATCGTGTCTCCCAAAACACCACAGAGACCAAAGTAAAAAAATTCGAAGTTACATACCAGTATGACTGTGTGATATAAGTTGGCTTAGCTGATATATAGGCCTCTTAAATAAGCTCAGTGTTAGTCAGCTTAAAATGTGATATATGCTAGGCATTGATTTCTGAAACATGATCCAAAATGTGGAGATATGTATGCGGCGTAGAGTAACAAGAAGCAAGCTAACTGAAATGTCTGAATGGGCAGACCGCATTTCTCGATAAGCCGATAATTACTGGAGAAGAACACAAGAGGCAGCCAAGCACCGGTAAGGGCAATATCCAGTAACGTGTTCTAGGACGTTTTCTAGCTGCCTGCACCTCATCACACGTAAAGTTGGTATAATGATTTTTTAATAATACAATTATAATTTACTAATTTTCTGATTTATTCCTTTATTTGAGCTGTAATTTTTCTCACAAAATTTTAGATTTTAAATCCCTGGGAAATACCTTATGGGTTTTAAGTAACATACGTTTTCATAGAGAATATCTGCTCAAACGGCTGTGTTATTTATTTTTATATTTTTCTTCCTTATTGTACAGTTTTAATCATTGAACTATATTACTATCGTCTGGAATAGACACGCCGAACAAAATGTATGCCATGTGAGTTGCTGCTGATCAGCAGCAACTCGTTTAGTCACTCACGTGACGCCTAAGCGATATCATAAGTGTCAAAATAACTGTAATAAAAAGGCCGTCTTGAAAAATGCAATGAAAAAAGATAGAGGAGAGAGAGGAGAAAGATCATCTGATAATTTGTTATGAATTGTGGCAAAAAAGTATTAAAACCAGTGAGTTGTTACTACTACGTAAGTAATATAGTTCAATGTATATTATTAATATTTTTATAATATTGGTCAACGGACTGTACTAAAAGTTTTAGAACCATCTTAGAAAACAGCCAGATTGATAAAAGGTATGTTTTCAATTTAAGTATTTTTTGAGTCCCAAAACGAAAAAAAACGGCTTTAATGTAGCAGAACACTCTGATTAACAAGTGTATAATAATGAATGAATAACCTTACCAATTATCCGTTATTGCTTAGCGTTGGATTAAAGGACATTTCTATTAGCTAAATGGATGTAAGCTCCATAAATGTAGCGGGCTAATGGACCATATTATTAATTCTGGGAGGAAACTTTTTACACGACTATATCAGAAAGAAGTCAATGTTTTTTGAGTATATGTATGTTCCTCCGTGCCCTACTACAACCGGAAAGGCATGAGAGATTTTAACGTGTTAGATGTTGTAACATTGACACTGTTATTGTGACACTCGGTATATAAAAATATATAATGTACTCGTTTTATTAAAGGCCAACGTAACGAGATAAAGAATGTAAACAAACTTTCAGGAGTTCAAAACATTTTATTTCAAGAAATTATTTGCAAGTTTCATTAAATTTTTTCGTTCATTTTCTAATCGTCGTCGTCGTCATCTGTCGTAAAGGAAAACGATTAGTCAAAAGATCTTGAATCAGGCGTATAATACGCCTGATTGAGATCGCCCGGGGCTGGGAGAAAAAAAGGGGCCCCTAAAGGGCACAAAAATTATCGTCATAATATAATATCATAAAAAGAATGTATAATTACTTGTACTTTGAGTACCAAAAAAAATTGCATATTCTTAATGCCCACAACTACACTGTATGTATTTTTATAACTTTTCGCGTATTCCTGAAGTGTTTCAGCAATACATTCCGGTAATTTGCAATTATGTGATTGAAATTAAGGGATCTCGGGAAATAATTTTAGATTTTAGTAGCTTTAAACAAACAGCCGCAAGTAGATAGATACCTATTTATTCAACAAGCCGTCTTTGTTTATCAATGTAATGTAAAATGTTAATAAAAATATGCACCTATGTCGGCAATGCTTCCCTGCCTTCGCAGTAGTAATTTTGTGATGCCCTTTTTGAAATTCAGAAAGTTACAATCTCGTCAACGGCTTGTGATACTAATGTATTTTGAGCAGTTTAGAACTTTTCCCAGTTAAGAAGTAGTCCAAATTTTGGAAATGTTGGAGAACGGCAATAATACAATACTTCTAATAAAGATCCCCATAATTATTTTCTCCAGCAGAAAAAGATCACATCAACGCAAAGAATATTTAAGTTACCACGCCCGAGCTACCCTCGATTTCAGAATCGCGAGGAGAGGGAGCTGTCTGGTCGGTCTGTTTGACTATTTTAATAATAATTAAATTAGTTATTATAATCTCTCTCATATCAGGGTGCATGTCTGTCAACCGAGAGATAGATCGGTACTCCTTTCGACCCCAAGCTGCCCGAGGAAAAATCATAGTAATCAGATGAAGCGGTATTGGACTTCTCTTCGTTTCCGCAGCATTAATTCACTTCCGAAAGGAACTCCCCAAAAGATGCTATCACCTTGTCGCGGTTGGTTGGCTTGCGTGGCTTGTCTCTATGATGCCTAAGGGTATGCAGGACAGAGCTAGTTATACCGGACAGACTTGGTGGGAGAGGCCAGACTAAGAGCAGCTTGACTCGGGGTACTCCCCCGTCCCTCTGAATCAGCAGAGGGCGACGTGGATTGGAATGAGTAGCGGGTCCGATTTGGACATTGGTTACAGGGGCCAGGGGTCAGGTTAGCAACCTGACCCTATTGTATGGTGCCGACTTCATAGTAGAGACTATTCAATGGCAGCCGGACAGTCTCCAAGGAGGATAAATCTGGCCTTTCCACCGAGGCCAGCCAGTCGCTGGAGGGATCATATTGCTTGTAGATTTGGGTCACTTTAATTATAGCCGCCTGCACCCACAAGGGCTTAGTCGATATTGCACTCCCAAATGTCGAGTCTGACTTTGGCCTAGGAGCCACCGGGGCTCCTAGGTATCATACCTAAATGTATTCCCCCGCGTCAACAAAAAAAAACAAGGTCCGAAAAGAATAAACTACCAGAATAACTTAGAGAACGTCTGTCGTACTATGTAAGGTTAAGCATTGACGTAAAGCAGCAGCTTGTAAGATAGAGGTACCTAAGGGTGCCAGAGATTAACGAAGGATGTGATGCTTCTGGGTCCTTTGCATATTCCAGTTTTTATTTATATTGGATAGGCTTGCATTTGGCCACCTGTCTCACCTGGTGGAAAGTGTAGACTTGGCCAAAAATGGAGCACGCATGTCTAGAAGGTACATATTCACCCCCGATTTAAAGATTTCCAGGTTGTAGGTGTGAGGGAATACAGGCGTTGGTAGAATTGGTTTTTGTTCGGTTTTAGGGAACTAGGAAGCATTTTTCCTTTGCCAATTTTACTTAAATGGAAGATCCATTTGGGTGAAATTGGCAAAGTAAAAAAGCTTCTTGTCGTAACTACAATAATTTTTGCTGTGGTACCTACTTAGAGTGTCGTTGCATTCTAGAATCGCCTGTTATTTGTATCTTTCATCAGATCAAAATTCCTTAGTCTTCAAATGGAATTTCTTCTATCTCGCTGCTGAATGCACTTTTAACAAACCACTTATTAACCACTAGCTTCCGCCCGCGGCTTCGCCCGCGTGGATTTCGGACTTCAAAAATTATTCAAAGTTTTATCTTATTATGTTATTCTGATATGAAAGCTATATTAATGTAAAATTTCATGAAAATCCGTCCAGTAGTATCAGAGATTAGCCCGAACAAACGGACAAACAGACAAACAAAAAAATTAAAAATCATAGAAAAGTGTTCTGTTACTATTTTAAAATCGCCCCCAATTAGTTTTTCGTAAATATATTCATTGTACAGACACTAAAATTTTACTGTTTTATTATATGTATATAGATAAAACAAGTGATTAATTTAAGAAATAGACTTCAAAAAGTATCTATAAAATGAATTTAATATAATAATTTTGAATAGCAATATCTAATGTTGTGGTATATTATTTTTTATTATTTTAATGATTGAGATGTAAGGTCTTTTTGTCTCACAAGTTCTCGTACATTTAATAGTGAATAATAATAAATAGTTATCGCAATAATTTGTCCTTGTTGAATTTGAAATCTGATTTAATATACTTGGGTATATTTTTTAATAACTTTTAATATCTGACAATAAGTTTTATTGACACATGGGGCCCCCTTGAGTCGCGGGGCCCGGGGCTGTAGCCCCCCCTAGCCCCCCCCCTAGATCCGGCGCTGGGCGTATTTATCACAAAGCTGTCAATTGTAGTATCAACTATGTGGACAATGTGGATATAAAAATGATCTCTATGTTTATGATATGATCCACACAATTTCGAAATTTCTCGGTAGACATTTTGAAGTACTTCTTGTAGCAAATTTTTTACATCTTCAAATTTAAATAAGGTTTTTTTGCGCGCTACGTGTCTCTTCACGTCAACCCACACAAGTTCAATGGGATTGAGCACGCAACGATATATTTTTCAACTCACAAAAATATAAACTGACAAGAAACATTATATAACTGATCAATAACAATAATTTACAAAAACTAAAAAACAAAACAGCGACAAAGAAATATGTAATAAGTCCAAACACAATCCAAACACAAATGAACTTGTTCACAAATTATAAATGGCAAGCGGCGCACAAAATGTTCCTACAGGGCAGCGGTCTATACAGAAGGTATGGACCGCTGCCCTGTAACGCGAATCAATATCTGTCTTTATCTTTCGTACGCAATAGCGTACGTAAGATAAAGACATTCAGATTGACAGACAAAGTCAGATTGTTTACGATTTTTATCTTGTTTCGTTGGCCTGACTTTAGTCGACCCGACAGCCGCTGTCTTGTAATTGCATTGTCGGAAAATATGTTGTCATGGTACGTATGATGTTGTGTCTGAATTGTAAATCCGTTACCGTATTTTCCGTATTTTTCCCTTCAATAGTGTATTTCAAGTCGAGATACCGACTGCAGCATTAAATTATATATTGATAAATTATTGGCATTATGTTACCTAGGACTAATATAACAAAGAAAAGTCGCATAAAAATCCGTTCAGTAGTTTTTTCTTGGAAGCCGCACAAGACACTGACAAAACGACATCTTCTACAGTTTTATTATATGTCTAGATAGATGTTAGATGTCAAAACTATTGTGAGAAGCAGTGGTCTAAGGTCTTTGTCATGATAAATTAAACGAGCTCATACATAATTGTTTCTGATATTCTATTACAGAGTTCCCGTTACCTCCCAGATCCATTATCAGACATTATGATATTAAGTCCATGTCAAAATAAAACGGACGAGCCGTCATAAGAAGTTCTTCCGATACACCTTCCAGCGCCTGATAATTCAAGACCATGATATTCGTCAAGGCGTAAAGTCTTTTTCAAAATAAATCAAACATCTACAAACACATACATTAAAATATGTATAGAGTACCTTCCATCTCCAACATCATATAGGATTCAATTCACAATAATTCTGCTTGCTTTGTTGTGTTATTTTATGGTATAGGAGGGCAAACGAGCAGTCGGAGCCATTTTCATGACTACCGACGCCCACAAACATCCGCATAGAGGCTATACAGATGCGCTGCCCTCCTTTCTCCTCCCACCTCCATGGTTATTTACACAATGTGTCATTTACGCAAAATTTTAGCTGACTCAGTAAGCGGAAATTGGGCTAAAGGAAACTCGTAAGATTATTAATTTATTAAAAAGTCAGCTCATTTATTGAAGACCTCGAAGTTGGATCGGATCGAAAATAACGAGGCCGCTTTAAATTTAGAACACCGTTTCTTACCGCGTACAACAATACCATGTAGAATTTTTGAAAATTTATAAAACTGTGCTTAATATCATTTGACGTTTTGGATCGAACGAAATTATACAAATATTTATATTATATAAGTATTTTATAAAAATGGCTGTTGGTTTTCCCCTTTATACTACAAAAAAAGTATAAGATATAAAGTCCAATAAGAATTCTTAAAATAATAACTTCGACGTTATGTGTACTAATATTATAAATGCGAAAGTTTGTATATTTGTTCGTTTGTTACTCCTTCACGCAAAACCTGCTGAACTGATTTTCATGAAATTTGTTTAACACATAGAGAGTAACTTGGATTAACAGATAGTTATAGTATAGATAGTTTTTATCCCGGACAAAATGGTCCTATGGGGGTGCCGTGGGATGATTTTGTAACTTACGCGGGTGAAACCGCAGGCGGCAGCTGGTTACTAATAAAAGTACTATTTATTTTTAATTGTGATCGCCCGTAGATCGACGTAATTCGTAGGTGATTTTGTTTGTCATCCTATTAAAATTATAAATGCAAAAGTTTGTATGTTTGTTTGTTTGTTACTCCTTCACGCAAAAACTACTAAACCGATTTTCATACAATTTGGCACACATATAGAGAGTAACTTGGATTAACACGTAGTTTTTATCCCAAAAAATTGTTCCTATGGGATACCATGGGATGATTTTCGATTTTCCACAGCATCTAAAATTATGCGGGCGAAACCGCGGGGCACAGGCCACAGCTAGTTAAAAACTAAATATCAGTTGACATGTTATGTCATTACAACCACGATACTCAATTTGTGTAGAACTTTCAACACTTGCAAGCGTGTTGCAAAAAGGACACAAAAACTTCAAGATCATACATCAATAATAATTATTATGTATATCATATGTGTCAAATGCATGGGAGTGTGTACTTTATAAGCATTATTATCGAAAAATGTTAGCGTTCTGCACTTCTGCTACATACAAACCACAAGTGTGCCAAATTTCAAACTCTGTCGTCCGCGCAATTTTCCTAAAAAGGGTCCAAAGTTTTTGTTTCGCGGATCAATATGTTTAATATATACCACATTAATATATGTTCAAAAATACACACATACAAAATAAAAATTTTTAAGCCAGTAATTATCTCACTACGAATTTTATATAAATGGTATACAACGCATTTACGTTAACGTTTTTTCCCGGGTGTATTCTAATATATTAAGAGATTTCATCTTGACACCTTTCAACAAATTCCCAAGAGATAAAAACGGTAAAGCCTCATACCTTGCGATAAATTGAAAGAGACATAAATAATGCGAGCTTTATTCTGTTCGAAAAGCTGTCCTATTTTCTATTCCACTTGGCACATGCGACCTCCCATTTTTCTAACTTTTCGCTTATCGTGCCTCTTGCAAAGGATAACTTCATTTCTGCGAGCCTAAATTCTTAATGGCCGGCCTTTTGTATGTAGAAAGCGCTGGGAAATGTAGCTAACAACGTTTAGGTTGGGATAATTTGTACAATAAACCTTGCAGAACAGTGCGTCAATATGATCTTTTAAAAACTAGTACTTAAGTTATTATTTTGTGTAAACAAGTGATATTTCTAATATACTAAATATTATATAATCTAGTTTGATCTCTAGGAACTATTGCTATGAACTAATTACAACACTTTACATTTTCAAATTTATCGCTTACAATTATTATTTCTCTTGAGCATTTACCAAATATGTACTGTACTGTACAACAGGGGTCTGCTGCTAGAACAATTGAAAATAACATGCAATAATTTATGATATATTTTTAAAAGATTTAACTACGTCATGTGTATTTCTAAAATATTATTTACACAGGTATTTTGGTTTATCTCATCTTTAATATACATTTTATTACATTGTAATGTACCAGATAATATTATACAGATTAGTTGATATTACTTATTACTGAATATCAAAGTAGAAATAATGTGTCAATCATATATATTACACAATATTATATATATCGGCGCGAAGACTACCTGATTTATTACAATGGAACAATTGATTGTAAAAGTGTAAATTCTTGAATGTTCCTATCGCAATCATTAGCTTAATTAGTTAAACACGTGTTACTTGCAATATAAATTCTCCGCAATTTACGACGAGGCAATCATTGTAATCGAAGTATTCGTGCAGTGTGAAGCTCTCTGGGACAACGTTATGCTGCCCAGATAATAAAACTAAGCTGTGGTGAAGTTGGAATAGTTTTATTTGAATACCTACCATGGACCAACATCATCGTGAAAAGGGGGACGTCAGCAGTGCTGACGTCCCCCTTTTAAAAAAACATGGCTGAGGTATCTGCCTCGTTATATACTTAACAGCAAGATAGTTATTTCCCCTGTTCAGTATAATGAAATATATCGTTCGACTCAGACCCTTATTGACGAAATTGAGAAAACCACTTTAGGTACTATGTAATTATGTATATATACCTATGAGTAGCTTGTAGCCCATAGGAGGAGCGGGTGGTGTCTATAACCCACAACGATTGGTATTCGATCTAAGTGAAACTTTTGTGTAATTAAAATTAAATATCTTATGACATGTTATGACATTGTAACTAAGGTAAACAATTTATGTAGAATTTTCAACACTTTTTTATTTTTTTTTACGATATAGAAGGGCAAACGAGCAGCCGGAGCCATTTTCATGACTACCGACGCCCACAAACATCCGCATAGAGGCTTTACAGATGCGCCGCCCTCCTCTCTCCTCCCACCTCCATGGGCCACCGGCTACTTACACACCGCACGAAAAGCGACAGCACACAGCTGTCACTTTACGCCAGTCTCGTGTAAGAGAGAGGTACCTCCCCGGTCGTGCCGGCCCAATTCGACTACATGCAAGCATGCAGTGTGGCACTACCTCTTACCAAAACTTGCAAAAGACACATAGAAACTTCATCAATAATTACGTGTATCTTATATGTATATCAATGAGTTTAATGCATAGCAGTATGTGTAAAGTTTACTTTATTAAATTAAAGTACTTTTAAGCGTTCTGCACTTCTCTTACAGGTAAACTATTGTAGGAATATGGTAATGTGTAAACGTTCCATTATAACCGTGTAACTCTCCTATAATAGATAAATGTGTTATACTCTGTATAATGAATAGAGATATACTCTGTATACGTACTTCCTTTTGTATGCTCTGTGTGTTGAGGGACTTCCTTTTTTGGTTGTAGAATGATGCAGTGTGTGTGTTAAAACTTAAAGTATCTTGCAATAAATACGATTGGGATCTTAATAACTTTCTTTCTTTTTCAATATCCCACAATCTGGGGGCTCGTCCGGAATTTGAAAAAAATAAAAGTTTTAAATTAAGACATCCGGACAACGAGGATAACCTCAACGACGACCTCGCCGGGAACGTGGTCTGCTTGGGTACGCCGAATTTGGAACAGTATCGAGGATACAGTTAGAGATGACGAATCCAATAGTGAACTTAAGACGAATACGACGAAAGACGCCATGACGGACAAGCAATCGCTTAACCATTTACTCCTCGATGACGATATCCCCAAGTTCACCGGTACAGACAAGACCTATTCTGCAACAAAATAGGCGCAAGATGTAGACGACAACGCCGAAATCTTTTGCCTCACGCCGCACAGTGGGGCAAGATCACCCAAATCTATACAAAAAGTCGAAATAAAAAAAAATACCCTACCAAATCGCTTTGTTTACAATAACATAATGCTATACCTGTAGCACATCACAGCAGATAGCAAGCGCATTCCACCCAGCCCCTACTTCGTAGTGTACCGATCATTGTGACTCGTTCGCTCGTGGGAAGTAAACGTGAATTTCGTGCTCCAGCGCAACTAAGACGCATACCTTGTTTTTTCGAATTAAACGTTTTATAAACTCAAAAATGGATATAGAATCGTCAAGTTCAGGTATGTATCATATTTTTCAACGCTGTATATGCGTGTTTTTACATTTTTTTAGACGGATAATACAGTGAGTAAATAGATGCTATAAAAAAGAACTCAGAATTAAAAACATGATGAAACTACTAGTTATTTAGTTAGGTTACGGGGCTTACCGGGCTTATCTTTGTTTTTTTTTAGCATAAGTAACCAATACAGTTCACGAATGTACTTCAAGTTTTTGCCCATTTTTGCCCGAATTAAAATAAATGTGTTTTTAAATCAGAAAGGTATAGAATATTAGATTTTAATCGTTTTTATTATTAATTACTTATTATTACATTTTACACAGGTACGGCCTCCAATACCTTATTTGTCACAAAACGTGAGTTGATTAACATTATGAAGAACTCTGGGTATAAAAACTTCAATATCAAATAGAATCGTTTCAAAAGGAAATAGAAAAAAGAACGGGAAGTATCGGTGAATTTCGGACAATTATTTTGCATACGACAAATCGCTTCAAATCTGTATATAAGTCACGATGGGCTGCTTCCCAAAGCGTATAGAAAGTAGATTTTACATCAAAAATATCACTTGGCTAGATTCATCAATTTCATTTCCAAGACGTAAAATAAAACGAAGCAGTGCCGGTCGTCCAGCAATATCTTTTGAGGAAAGCACAGAGAGAATGAAGCGACACAAGACAGAAAATTTAAGGAAATCTACGCCTCTTCCTGAGCTCGTTTTTGCTACTCAAATGTATGTAAAAAACCCGAAGAGACTCAAGAAGCCCGTAATAAAGATTTCGAAAAATTCAGAGAACATCATTCTCAAAAATGCAGTCGCGAGAAATCTAACAGGGATATTTTCAACCTATTGCTGTTGTCATCAGACCCCGTTATTACAAGTAAACGGAAAATTCCAAAAAAGAAATTAACTTCACTTCCAAAAGAAGTTCTAAAGTTTTTTAGTTGCTCCATCCATAGACTCTATGGATGATGATACCCAAATTGATGATGAGGATAGTGATTGTAGCGAGGAAAGTAATTCAGGTATATAGTTATAATACAAGATTAATAGGCATAAATATCTTGTATATCTTGAATATATAGTATGATAATATATTTAAAAAATATAATAATATATAAAGTTGATTGCATATAATATCTGCATTTTTTTTTTGCTAAACCTA
>LUGF01045883.1:134381-180034 GCA_001625245.1 Calycopis cecrops
TTTGTTAGGATGTTGGCATTTTTTTTTTATGGTATAGGAGGGCAAACGAGCAGTTGTAGCCATTTTCATGACTACCGACGCCCATAGACATCTGCATAGACTACAGATGCGCTGCCCCCCTTTCTCCTCCTACCTCCGTGGACCACCGGCTACTTACACACCGCACGAAACGCGACAGCACAGCTGTCACTTCACGCCGGTCTCGTGTAAGCGAGAGGTTGCATGTTTGTCCGTCAATCACGCTGAAACTACTTAATGGATTTTGATAAAATTATCAGATATACAGATAGGGAAAGCTGACTTAGGCTACGTTTTATGGGTTATCACGGGAGGGGAGGAGCAGTGAATCTTTAATTCGGAAGAATTGAGAACCTACATTTTCCTTTTACAAAGCCATTAAATTTAATGCCTCCGACTGCATGTAAATAGTGAATTTTTATCTTGTTTCGGCATTTTCAATTGATTATCTATTTAATTATTATTTTTAAAGCAAGCGGGGTTTTTGTTTTTGTTTTTAAATTTAATTTATTTAGTTACAGCCATGACACGGAACTTTAGGAATAAATAAAGAATATTGACCATCCCACGTATTTTTAAGCCATATAACATATAACAAAATTTATCAATCAAAAAGCGTATTTTTTAGTTTCCGATAAAATAAAAAAAATATCTTGCCATGCGAACGACATGGCATTGATAACGAATATCTAATATATAAAATTCTCGTGTCACAGTTTTCGTTGCCATACTCCTCCGAAACGGCTTGACCGATTCTCATGAAATTTTGTGAGCATATCGAGTAGGTCTGAGAATCGGTCAACATCTATCTATCTATCTTTTTCATCCCGATATTCCCAAGGGATCGAAAGTTACGCGGGGGAAACCGAGGGGCGCAGCTAGTTCTATATAAGATTTATAAAGAACGATTGTATAGTGACGGTACTAGATTAAGCGCGTGATAGATAAAAATAATATAACTATCTCGACAAATATGAATACATGTAAATAAGACTATTGTGTATAATATAATGTGTACCTAAACAATATATTTAATATAAGTACTTGATTTGTAAAGGTATTCTTAGTTGACGAAAATATTAGTTTCTAAAGATGGTTATCTCCCACCTATCTATCTAATTATGTATTTGGTATTTCTTAATTATCTATTTTTTTCAAGTCAACTACATAAGAGAAGAGTAAAAGTGTAATGGCTTAGTTACTGTTCGGCCAGCAAGGTAATCCAATCTAAGACAAGATACTGTCCAGACACGTTTTTATTCACGTAGACGCCGAGATTCAACCGGTGCTAGTCAGAATCAGTGTGGATCTGGTGTACCCAACAAAGCTAAGTATTTCGTTATGAACGAAATACTTAGCTTAGCAAAGGATAATTGCTGAATATTATATTGTAATAGTACTTTGCAAGTATTTAATTATAATTTGAAAATGTTAATATCGATGGTAAAATGCTATTCTGAGCGGTATAACTACAATATTACATTGTGAAATTCTATGCTTCATTATATCAAAATAATGTTAAATAAGATTACCATGCTTAATAAAGGATGTGATTTGTATAATATGACCACTACAACGTACCAATTATGTATCTTTTTAATATATCTATTATGTTTGGATGTTTAGATTGATAATAATTGCATAATTAAGGGATTCTGATATATTTTTTACCTTTTGGTTACTCAAATTGTATATTTGGTATTAGACACACTAACATGGTGGTGTGTGCCTAGCTACTGTATTGGGAGCCACAAGTTTTCTTGCCAGTTCTTTCTGGTCTAGGCTAGGGTTGGAACTGGTAGTAAAGATTGAGATATATTGAAGTAAAGATCAGTCATTTAATCAAAGCATTTTTGCTTGTTATGTTTGTAACTGTTGGATCATCGTCATTTCGTTCAGCAGTGATGCAGCATGGCACTAGTATGTAGATGTTTATCGGTATCAGCAGTCATCAAATAACCACGACATTTATGTCAAACTTATAACACCCGTATTTGTCCGTCACGAGTTAAATGTGACCACAACTATTTATTATTTTATTAATTAACGAATTTTATGTTGCTTGTTGTCATAATATTCAGTTAATATAGCTTGTCTTGCTCGATAACCTGAATTTGCTCGCTATTCTTTCCAATATCTTCACCGAATATTCAATTTCCTTCACCGAATATATATATATAATCTGTGTTATAAACTAAAGATGTTAACTAAATTAAAATCACAAGGAATTTTAAATGTTAGTTTTCAGCCGTGCACCTATGGACGTGGAGCATATTATAAACTCGTGCTTTTTCAAATTAAGCCTTATCTGCTTCGAAACAAAAAAAATTATCTCATTACAATAAATTGGATATTTACAATGTATCTTATCTATCTTTGATCTTAATCCATTAAATAAAAATAATCGTGCCCCTTATTACTTTAATTACAGTCCCTCAATTTATTCCTAATTTTACTTTAGATATTAGATTTAGATAGTCCAAGATTAATATTCTTTTAAATACCATGTAATTTATTGTATACTGTGTATACACGCACATTTAATAACGTTCATCTAGCGGTGTTCATATTCAGCAGAAAATCGCTGAGGTAGGTTTTAGTCTAAGGTTTTAGTGCTGTTTGGATCACGACTTGAGAAACTCAGTGACAACAGCAATTGTTTTCTAATTATCAACAATTACATATTATGCAGCCTATTTAATATATATTTTAGTCTGACGCCGGTGAAACATTTACAGAACTCAATTGTTTATTCCATGTAAATTGAACGCTTTCCGGCCGAACGGATGGAACAAGGTATTCAACGACTTACTGTTATATTCAAAAATTATTTTTTTTACTTTAAAAGACTAATAGAAAAAACCGATATGCATTTACAGTGCAACAAAAGCTTTGGCTTCATGTATACAAGAACAAACTTCAACCGAAGTCTACATCACGAAATTAGCCTGTCATTGACAAACACACACACACATGTTTTTGTATGATTTAGGTTGTTTATAAGGTTAGTATTATATCAGATTGCTAAAATCTTCGTTCTTATAGCAT
Source organism: Calycopis cecrops (assembly GCA_001625245.1). Taxonomy (NCBI): domain Eukaryota; kingdom Metazoa; phylum Arthropoda; class Insecta; order Lepidoptera; family Lycaenidae; genus Calycopis; species Calycopis cecrops. Next base: position 137,448 of record LUGF01045883.1, read on the forward strand.
AGAATAAAAGCCTGTCTGAAAAAGTGCGTACTTTGTACAAACAGCTATCTTACCTGCATTTTCTTCACACACGCTAACTTCGTGCGTTTAAAAAGTTGTTGTAGGTAATGATATTAATATAATGCATAACAACTAATCAGATTATATCATTTTACTATACTTGTTGTTATACTTTCTCTGCGTAAAATTAATTATTAACATAAAATTACTATAGGCTATTTTTGCACCCCTCTTATAAGAAAAGGGGAGAAAAGTAGTTTGTTAGGAGTTTTAAGTAGCAGATAAGAGCGACGATGAGACCCTTACCCGATTATACTGTTCCGAATTTGGTGGGGTTGTTATATGATTTGGTGGCATTATTCCTTGAGTAAGTGATCAAGTACTCTGATGATTAAAATTCTGATAGCACTCCTCATGGTTTTTGTATGTATTTGGTACTATCATATTGTGTCTAAAACTTCACTCACCATTGGAATTCAACAAGAGTGCGGAACGGCATATAAATCTTTTTTACCCGCGTGGCCAGAAAAATCACTTTATGACATTAAAAAAATAGTCTATACTTAACTACTATGGGCTCAGTTAATCGTTTTATAAAATACTACAAAATGGATGTTGAATGAAATTTAATAAATGAATAAATAATTTCAAGCAATTTTCTTGCAACAGCGAACAAATCCGTGCTTGAAATTCTTGTAAATATAGCTTGCGTGAAATGGATAAGTAAATTCTTTAAATATCGAGTATAGTAATAATATCGTAATCGAAAATAATATAATACAGCAATTGTTTTTAAAATGCAGAGTTTCATTAAGCTATTATAAAGCGGTTAATAATTCGAATATTACATATTAATTTTATGGTGAGTTCTATAAAAAAACTGACATCTATCTAGATTAAGACTCGACTATGAAATTATCTTCCAATGTTAACATACCAACGAGAAGTACGACCATTACAACATCTGTACTAAAATAATTATAAAGAGGAAAGATTTGAGTGTGTGTTTGTATGTAACGAATAGGATCCGAAAATACTGGACCGATTTCAAACATTCTTGAAAAATTCTTTCACCATTTGAATACTACATTATCACATATTAATGTACGTTATTTTTTACCACAGGAAATGCTTTCAAAAAATTGTTCTGGTATTGATTCAGTAGTCAGAACCTCATTGAATAGCTGCGTCAGTACCGGGGGAAGGAGTTCTATGTTTTCTAATAGTAGTTCGTTACTAATACATATTATCAGCACCTGGAGTTTTGTCTCTCTTTTAAGATTTAATAGCCTTTTCAACTTCCGAAGGCAATATTTCCGGTATTGTTTCATCTTTTAATAAGTATATGGTGGCTAACACATTTTTGCTTGAATACAGATCTCTATAGAAGTTTAATGCTATTGTTAATATTTCCGATCTTCTTGAGTCAGGTTTGTTGTGTTTGTCTTTCATGTACGGTATGTATTTTTTATTGGTTGTTAATTGTTTTATAGCTCTCTTAGTGCCAAGTTTTCTAGTGTATTTAATCTATATCTTTGTCTGTCTCTCCTCATGTTTTCTGTGATTTCTTCGCTAATTTGTCTTATAAGTACGGCTAGTATAATATAATAAACAAACTTATATTATTGAGCCGCTGCATACATTCTTATTAAACAAATTACACATAAATTTGTAATGGTTTATTTCGGCGCTTAAATTTGAATTTACTATTTCTTTTCGTTTTTTTATGTAATGTTAAAAATAAAATAAAATATTTCTGTATTTTGTAAAAATTTCATATTATGCGTTAGTAACCTCATGATCTCAATAAATACCAATTTAGTTTATCAACTATCACTGCTATTGGTTTATATTCAAAGTATACATGCAATACAGATATATTCTCAATGTGCCATATGCTTGCCATTGCATCTTATCCTTGCTGTTGTTTCTATCGCATGTATGCCCCCCCTTTTTTGTTTTGGTAACGCAGGGGAGTACCTTTACGTTCGCTACCCAGGAACCCGGTTGGCTCAACGGTTGGTTGGGTACAGTGAAGGTCTCGGATATTATCCCTATCAACTAAACCCTTGCCGGATCTATAAGCAACAGGATCCCTCTAGGCTGGTCTCGGCGAAAAGGCCAGACTTCTGCTCCCTGGAGACTATCCGATCGCCTCTGAACAATCCCTACTACGTCGTCGGAACCGTGCAATGGGATCAAGTTCCCATCCTAGTGTGCTCCTTTGAAGTATTGGATTTAACCTCAATCAACAAAGAAATTATTGAAATTTAAATCTTATCATTTGATTATTACAAACAAGCATCAGTACAAGTGATATAGCACCCAGCACAGGATGCGTTGGCCACATAAAGAAGCCAGAGGCGCAGGTGAGCTGCTGCAATTTTATTATTTTTTTTTTATTTTTTTTATTTATTTAATAAAAAATTACAATTAACCTTAAATCTAAAAACATTGTCCCACAAAACTGTCTGGACGGTTTGACTGTGGGATCGCAGTCTCATCAGAATTAATTACAGTTTATATTATGCTATGATATCTAAATCTAAAGTGTACAAAATAGGCAACATTTCTAAGTAAGTAATTATAATTTTTCTAATAGATAATTCTTTAACAATCTTTTAAATTTCTTAGTATTAGGTTCTTGTCTAATGCTATCCGGAAGAGTATTAAGAACAAAAGGTAAGGTAACGCTTCTTAATTGTTCTGTCGCCATAATAATTATTTACTTTGGGTACAAAATATTTACCTGATGATATACATCTTGTATTGTGATTATCAGTCGCCTTCTGTCAGTCTAGACAGGTATCTGTGGAACTTGGGAAAATATGTTTTCCAGAAAAGAACCCAGAAGGGCAAACGCATAGTGAGTTGCGGAAGTGTGCTAACGCGGTCTCGTCGGGTGCCTGCCTCTGCCCGGCGGTAGAAATGGAAGACCCTTTGCTGCGTAATCAGTGTTGCTGACAGTCCCACATAACTTTTTTTTGTTTATAGTAGTATGCGTAAAAATATTTTCCCAAAGTTAAAAATTAGGTGAAAATTGTTTAAAAGCTTGTAAAAAAAGCACAATCACAATTAGTTTGTGGAATGATACTTAAAAGCATTTTCATTTAAATAAGCTACTTTCGACAAAAAGAAATACAATACCGCTTTGAAACTCAAACGGATTTACTTTTTTATCTACCGCGTAGATATTTTCCGGTTGATAATACTGCTGGCAGTGTTGCCAACATTTGTGATACAACCGTTTGTATTCACCTATTAAGTACAAAATAACACTACCCATGACTATACCATGTGTATGACGAAGTGAATATTATTAAACGTACAGAAATATTTCGCCTTTCATTTATGTAAAAGTCCTAGCACAATATGCATAATAATATTAAGTATGCCTAAAGTCACATTTGCAAAACGGATGAGAAAGAAATACGGAAAATAAAAATATTTTCTAATATCCATTAAATGTAGTGACTAAGAGAAAGTTGTGCAAATATGGTTTGGTCGCATAAGGATAAAAGTCGACTGAAAAAAGAAATGTACGTAGAAGTATTAGAAGCAGTAATAAAAATAAAAAAATGGCCAAGTGCGAGTCGGACTCGCCCGACAAAAACAATGTACCCATCTATGCTGTGTGAAATAAAGATATTTGTTTTGTTTTAATTCAAGAATTTATTTTTAAGGTGAATTTATAACTAAAATATATTCTGTAAATAGATATATTTAGAAAGCATCTACCTGTTACTGTTACCTACCAAATGCTAGCTGTAGGGCTCTCACACCAAGTGTTCCGTAATAACGAAAAGTAAGTGTCTCTGCGACATTTTTCCCAGAAATTAAAGTTACTTGGTTTTTCATAGCGTTTGTAGGAACAACGAAGTTGTATAAATGCGTTTTTTTTGAAAATTTATTATTTCTCTTATTTATTTATTATGATAAGTCACTCAAACCAAAGTTTTCATTGCGATCTGCAGCATATTATACAAGGTTGATAAAAGCGAGAGGCATTAAATTAAACCACATATACTATATTAAGTACACAGCTACCTACGTACAGTACACGTACTACGTACGTACAGCTAATCCGAAACTAAAAAAAAAGTTTACGGCAAGTATACGAAAATACTTTTTTTAAACAAGTTAAATAGAGAAAAATCATAATTATGCTTTGTACCGGGCGGCTACACCTTGCGCGGGGTGAAAAACCACGGCGAAATAAAGGCAGCCGAGCGATACAGCGTGTACGAAGTGAGAAAAAGCTACAAAAATTCCTGTGGCTAAACTATTGCTCCGATTGATCTGATTTTTGTTGTGTATTATGCGTTAATTATACACTAAGTATGTGGTTTTATTTAATGCCTTTCGCTTTTATCAACCTTGTATATTTTTTAGATTTCTCACTCTCTTATTTTAGAAGTTAGATGGGGGGGAACACACATTTTTCCACTTTAGAATCGTCTATCTTTTAAACAATTGATTTTGACAAAAATGGTTTTAGTACCCTTAATATCATTTTTGAAGACCTTAAAGAATTTAAAAAATGTCTCATCATCATCATTATGTCTATGAATACATAATGATGATGATGAACATTTTTTAAATTATTATATAATTAAATATTCTGTAAATAATAATATAAATATAATAATATAACATTAGAACCTCAATTTTTAAGTCCGAAATCCACGCAGGCGAAGCTGCGGGCGGAAGCTAGTATTATATAGAATACAAAAAATATGAAATTCTATTTTTCATTCTTTAGTCCTCTGAGTAATATCAGTTCAATAGCATAACAACAATAATAACAGAAACATATTGTTTTGATACGTTCTCACCAAATTTCCCTAAGGGTTGCCAAGATTAAATTGTTTGCCTCCATAAATAACAACGCCTTTTGCTCATCGACCATTTTGTACACCTCATCATTGTGTTTGAAAATAAATGAAATCCCCCCAAACCGGGGAGATTTGATAGAAAAATCTTATTTTCTAACATTTTCATCTCAATCCAATTACTTCCCGAGTCTTGATCAAATTTTTCTTTATGTCCTATACCTTTTCAGCTTTCTTTCTTATTTGACTTTTATAATTATTAATTCTACTTTTAGTATTATTCATTCATAATTGATGAAGAACTGAATGTAATAAAAAAACTCATGATTTTGTCAATCCTTAAGCTTATTTAATAACTTATAAAAATATTGTACTTTTTTAAAGTATAAGTTTAAATATTAATATAAGACAAGTTAAAAGACTTGAGTCACCATCATATTATATTTTTGACGACCGGCTGGCGCAGTAGTACAGAGCTCGGATAAGCGAAGCATGTAGCACCAGAGGACGCGGGTTCAAATTCCACCTAGGTCATGTCTGTTTATCTATATATTATATGTATTTTGTAATAAAGATCTTAAATAATATATAACATTTCTTAAATACATCCAATATATCTATTAAATATATTTTCGTTGTCTAGTACCTGGAACACAAGTAGCACGGCGGAAGACTAAAGTGGTGTCTAAAAGTGCTTAGATATTTATTTAATAATTATACATTAATAAAAATATAGTATAAACCAGGTGTGGCATCCAAGCTAACTAATATAACCATAACTTCAGCACACCTGACAACTTAAGGCGGGAGGCGGCATCGTGCGAGCAAGAGGTACCTCCTCAGTAGCGTTAGCCTATTTTGGCTGTAATGCTGCAATGACCACTAACTATACCTTAAAAAGATTTAGCTGTAGTTTGAATATTATATTATGTCAATGACGAAGCTAGCTGCGTAAGGTATCTTTAAGCGTGAACAACACACGACATGACATGACATGACATGACATTCTCAGACCTTTACAAAATTTCATAATATCCGTTTCTGAGGAGCATGGTAACTAACACTGTGACATGAGAATTTATAGAAATATATAGAAGATTATATTAATTTTTTTAGAATATATTGATTGTTAGGAATCAGGGCCGCGATTTCACGCTACGTATTGGATGCTATCACAACTATAATATGCAGTTAAACGTAAAAGTGTGTGTAACTGTAAGTGTGTGTAACTGAAACAAGCAAACTTTAGTATTATTTATTGTGATCGTGCAAATAAAAATATTATTTCTTTCCTTCTATTTCATCTGCTTATTGCTTATGCTTCTAAAATGAAACTAGTTCAGGATTATCTGCATGCAATGTAACTTTGAGATTAAAATACCAGGTCTAGTCGATAACGTGCAGGCTACAACTAGATTCAACCACACCCTATCGGATAAAACTAGAATAGTAGAAGTAAACAAGTTCAAACGTGTAACAGGCGACTATTTTGATGCATATGTACGAGGTTTGAGGATTGTGCATGAAAATAAGACACCGCGACATAGCCAATTACAGGGTAGTGGTGTTGAACGTCCCAACAAAAACATTGGAAAAATGCGGAGTGTATGACTTGGATGGCCGACGAGAAAATTTCCAAAAATTTAAAAGATATTGACGCCATGTTTGGGTCTGATATAAAGGTCGAGTTGAAATCATTTGATCTGCCTCCCGAATCTTTGAAAATATAGAAAATGTGAAAGATCTTGATAATGATGATAATTACTAGAGAATTAGGCGATGACGAGAATGACATAACTACCAAGGCATCAAAAGAAAAAAAACAATCGAAATTACATATTGCAGACCTTGTAAGCAGAACGTGAATAAAAAATGTGAACTGTGTGAATAAAACTAAAAATTGAAACTGACAGGAAAAGCGCACAGGATGCTTTGGTGAAACAAGCTTTAAAATTCAGCTTTAGATTCATCAAAATATGAAAAGTTGGTAATACAGTTTGAGTTAAAATTCGTGATGTGGATAGAGGTAGAAATAATTATCCTAATGTGTTAAGGGTTGTAGTTGTATGTTTTTTTTTTAATTATCTTAATTTATCTCAAGAAATCAATTCATATTGTGCGAAACTAAATTATTAGATATTAAATTTGTTTCACGCTAAATCGTCATTATCTTAAAATTATAGTCCTACTTTAATAAAAGTTAATTATTATTAAAATTAGTTCTTTTAATGTTATTTTCTCTACCTTTCTATCCATATTTAAGACATAAAAAGAAACACCATTCTTAAATGGTATCAGCCACTACGGCTTGGCTGGATCTATTTCTGGCGGAAAGGTACCAGCTAGACCTTTTTTTTGGTAACGCTGGAGAGAACCATTACGTACACTAGCTTGGAGGTGGCTCAACCGGGTACATTGTCGGGCTTGGCAATTGGGTTGCCCCTACCGGCTAAGCCTCTGTGGGTGCCTTCAGCCGCTATAATTGGAGGGCCTCGAATCTACAACCATCAGGGTCCCTCTAGCGACAGGCTGGCGTCGGTGAAAATGCCAGACTTCTCTTCCTTGGAGACTGTCCGGCTGCCTTTGAATGGTCCCTACTTAAACGTTAGAACCGTGCAATGGGGTCAGGTTTCCATCCTGACCGCTGGTCCCAATGCTCCAAAAGTTGCTCCAAATGCGCCATGCCGGGGGTTCTAATCCACGCTGCCATCTGCTAATTCAGAGGGACGGCTGAAGGACCTCCGACGTTGGCTGGCCCCATCCGCTGAGCGACGGACCAACCCTGAGACGGCCACCCAGGGGCCAACCATTAAACTGTCGCAGAAAACAGGGAGAACAACCCCTCCTGACTGCTTACGCCAAAAAACTCCGGCCTCCGCAGCCCCCTCGGACACATCCAGAGCGGGCCTAAGGTCAAGCCCACTCACAGCGTCCCCTCCTGGGATTCCTCTTGGCTTCACCGTGCCACGGTCAAGACACGGTTACTAAACCCCCTCAACGCGATTCGCGACCAATCGCGATTGTTACACATAATGTAAACTTTACGGATTTTACGACAGTGCGACAATCGGCTCGGGATCACAGCTAGTGCAAACCAGTCGAAACGTCGAGTAAAGTTATATGTTTTGACTAGTATCATTAATAAGTGTCTTATCGTGTTAAAACCCGTAAAGTGACTACAATACTTTATTTAGTCATATTTTGGACATTTACTTATGGTAGTCGTAATTTTACATCGCTGAGTTGATGATGGATGGTAGGTACCCTACAGTTTTTTAGAATAGTTAGGGGTTATCGTCCATTACGAACCGATTTTTAAAACACTTATACTTTTAAAGTAATGAGGTAAAAAATTGGATGGTGAGATTCAGGAGAAATTATAGGCAATCTCAAATTGTATAACTACAAACGGGTTTATTAATTACTTTCTTAGGTTTTTTTTATTGTATACGTAATGTGGGAGCTAATAAGCAACTGTAGCCATTTTTATGGTTATCGACACCCTCATACATCCGTATACAAGTTATAATATATCCTAGTAATATTATAAATGCAAAAGTTTGTATGTTTGTATGTTTGTTTATTTGTTTATTTGTTTATTTGTTTGTTTGTAACTCCTTCACGCAAAAACTGCTGAACCGATTTTCATGAAATTTTGCGCATACATAGAAGGTAACTAGGATTAACACAAGATAGTTTTATCCCTAAAAATGTTCCTATAGGAAGCCATGCGATGCTTTTCTATTTTCCACGAAATCTAAATTTACGCGGGTGAAACCGCGGGGCGCATATAATATAATAATAAATTGCCCTCCTTTCTCCTCCATGGGCCACCCGATTCTTACGCACTGCCTGAAACGCGGAAAGCAGAACTGTCACGTTAAGCCAGTAAAATATCAATTAGAGTCAATTTCTGGATTTTTGTTTATTTGTATAAATAATACCTACACTTCCGAGATAGGCAGGTGAGGTTCTTTAACTCCAAGTCATAATTTGAAGATAACTTCTTAGAAAGATTCAGGAAACTTCTTAATTCATAGTAAAAAAGTCATAACAATGAATGTTAGAACTAAATATTAGGCGATAGGAAAATTCGTACCTAATTTTTAACATGATTTGTTAATCGAAAGAATACCTTATCTAGTTCGCCGGGAAAAAAAATTCCCGATTCATTTTATTGGATTTTTTTATAAGAGGGGGAAACGAGCAGCCCACCGTGACTACCGACGCCCATAGGTTATACAGATGCTTTTTCCTCTATCCTCCTCCCTCCTCCGTGGGCCACTGGCTGCTCACACACCGCACGAAACGCGACAGCACAGCTGTCACTTCACGCCGGTCTCGTGTAAGCGAGAGGTACCTCCCCGGTCGTGCCGTCGCATTTCAGCTGCATTGTATCACTACCTCTTACTAAATCTGCCTAATCTGTCTACTACCCATTCAGTTAAGTTGCAATGAATTTCTTTGTCTTGAGGTATTGACCGTGACGATCGGGTAGATATACTATGGTAAGAGTAGTATTACCTTCCGGGCATGCCGGCCCACTACATGCATGCATGCCGGCCCACTACATGCATGCCGGCCCACTACATGCATGCATGCCGGCCCACTACATGCATGCATGCAGGATTGAACCAGCTATTATTATCTTAAAGATAGATTACCGCTAAGTCATGACCTGATAATTCATCATCCCCTTTTTGAGGAAGAGCAACAAAAGGAAAGAGAGCAATCCTTAAATTTCTATGTTCATATGTATTTTTTTCATGTACTCTCAAAATTCGATCAAATTTCAGTACGTTCATCACTGATCTAATGATAGGAAGTAGTAGAATCTTTAATCATTCATCAAACTCTTTAATTTATTTACCTATTAATTTGAAATAATATACCTATATACATTTTTGGTGGACCATAAAAATACTCGCAGAAAAAAAATATTTTAGAAAAGTAGTATCAAAACTATAGAAAAAAGAAACAGATTTGATAAATCCTATTAAGGGCTCCTAAACAGATTATTAGTTAGGTATTTCGTTATATAATATAGGAATCTAAAATAAAGAACTTATTTTGTTTATCTTGGATAAAATTTATTAATGCAAATAAAAAGGATAGACCCCAATAAATATACCCCTTGTAGTCCTATCTCAACTCAAGAATTTGCTGGTATTTTAAATTTAGTCCCTACAGTATTTTTCTTGTAAACGTGTCCTTTGGTCACCTCAGCATGTACTCTCAGCTCACCAAGCTCTTTGTAAGAGGTAGTGCCGCACTGCATGCTTGCATGCAGCCGAATTGGGCCGGCACGACCGGGGAGGTACCTCTCGCTTACACGAGACTGGCGTGAAGTGACAGCTGTGCTGTCGCGTTTCGTACGGTGTGTAAGTAGCCGGTGGCCCATGAAGGTGAGAGGAGAAAGAAGGGCAGCGCATCTGTGTAGTTTCTATACGAATGTCTATGGGCGTCGGTAGTCATGAAAATGGCTCCGACTGCTCGTTTCCCCCCCCCCCCTATACCATAAAAAAAAAACCAAAGGTCCAGACGGTCTGTTACCAGTCGTGTCAGGTTAATTCGACTGCAATGTAGCAATGACTAGTGTCAGTGTGTTCTCCCTATTTCTAATTATATACTTAATTAATGTTAAACTATATAATTTTTAACAAAAAGAAACCGACTTCCAAGAGTAAAGTAAAAAAAGTTCAAAAGGTCATGGAGACCACCCTTATAGTATCTCCTTTCTGACAAAAAAAAATTTATCAAAATCGGTTCATAAACAAAGAAGTTATCCGCGAACACACATAAAAAATATACATATATACGGTCGAATTGAGAACCTCCTCCTTTTTTTTGAAGTCGGTTAATTATATACTTAATTATTATCTAATATGTAAAAACAGCAAAAATTTGGCATATCCTATATATTCATATCGTATATCGATTTTTGTCACTGCGATTGTCTCATTTCTCTCAAATCTCATTTTACGCTCGAGCCGTAGATGTGAAAAAAGTAAAGTTAAAAAAGTTAACTTAAAAAATATTAAATTAAAATAAAAAAATAAGATTGATTATTATTATAGAGCAAAAACTGACAATTTAATTTAATCCATTTTTATATGTGTACCTACAAATTGATTAGTCACGAAAGTTTCCTTTTTGACCCACTAGTGGTGTTTAATCTATAAAATTCAGTAATTTCCAAAATTAGTCTATAAGTTATATATCTAAAATAGAAGAGACTGAAAGATTTATTAGAGTAAGAGTTACTATTAATATTTTTAAGGTCTGTTGCTAGTGACAAATGTAAAAAAGGAATAATATTTTATTTTAAAAATAAAAGTAGTTATGTTATAAATATAATATTTATAGGAATAAATTTACCTTCAATCAGTCCATAAATAAAAGTCACTCACTTGATTTTTCACTGACACATTAAAAATAAATTGTTAATTGTATTCCATAAGGACACCAACACTGCACATATTAAATCCAACACGACGTAGCGACTAGTTGGAGAACGTCCCGGGGAATACGCGTCCGTTCGACGAGATGAGTAAAGTCGTACTGGTGAGGGTGAGCTATAGTGTGGGAGCGAGATGGAACGTCATAAGGGTGCTACGGTTAACAGAAATAGAGCTTCTGATATCTGGACTATCCGTAGGGCGACTTCCATTTCTGTGAATAAATAATGTCACACTTTTTGGGACGTCATCAACGGGGAAATGAATTCTGCGATTCTTTTCATCAAATGAGAGTTCAAGGTTGCTTGCATTTCCATTTTTTTTAAAGAAAGACATGGCGAATCAAAGTAAGATTTAGAATTTCTGATTACATTTTGTGGGCGTTATGTAATATTGCCGAATTTGAATTTGGCTTTCAGTTGGAGGGGTGTGGGGGGGGAATGTATTTTATAAATTATAATAAGTTGTAGCATGTGAATAACAATCATCGAATTTTGGCTACTTTCTCAGTACTTTCTCAGTACAGCTTATTAAACTGTGCAGGACATATAATATTATAGTGCACAACTGTGTTTTCTGTAATTTCTCTCTAATTCCGATGAATCGGAAATCTGAAACGACTGGTGATAAATTCAGAACAGGATCAACAGTTTAACTGTTCTTCGAGGGTGTAACAGCTATAGTACATAGTACCTACCGCATATTAGGCCCTTATAGTGTAAGGGATCAAATGAGCAGTCGGGGTCTCCTGATGATTATCGACGCTCCTAAAAATCAAATTTATATTACATATGTATATTTTGAATCATATAAAAAAAGTCTAAACGTAAGTCGATTATATAATGAATTGGAATGAAATTAAAAAACATACAACCAAACTTGCGTAAAGGACAAAATTAGAGCAATAGCGATTGTACTGTTAAAATAGCATCCACATTAAATTACAAAGATATGAATTTAAGTGACGGCACAGAAGAGACTTATAGATGCGGCGACCGGCGACTAAGATGCTTTTTAGAAGCTGAATGCACACTTCAAGATGCCAGACGCGGCGACTGAGTCGCTAATGTATGTCAAATAACGTCTAAATGCAGTCGTGAGATCGCGATACTGTCGCACGGCTCTACAGCGACCGGTCGCAGAGAGGCGCTAAATCCTGCGACTGCATCGATGCAGTCGCAAAGTCGCCGGTCGCCGCGTCTCACACTCTCTTGTGTGCTGTGGCCCTTAGATGTATGAAAATAAATATAGTTACGAATATTACGCACTTGGTGCAACTCGCCGTCGCGACGGCCCATTCTTATGTATCAGAATTGTTATGGACCATGACGGATTATTATGTTACACGATGTCCGCAAGGAAAATAGCGTAAGATTGCCTTTACATATCAAATACTACTATTCCGGTAAATAGTCTTCATCGTCTTGCATACGCAATTTCAAGATTTAATTCACTCAGTTTGAAACAAAATAAAAAAAATATCTCACAAAAGCTATCTGTATGTTAAATTTGATCTTGATCTTTATCAGTAGTCAGTAAGGTCCTATTGAGTGATTATGAACTCCCCAATGGCAAAACCCAACCCCACTTAAATCTCACTGAAGCCTCCTTAGAGAGTTGATGTGACCCCGGATTCGGCGGAAACAGGGTCACCTCATAGGCTGGGCTCTTATTGTGGACCTCCGACCAGACTACAGCCATGAGGGAATTCTCCGAATCTATCCTCTAGCGATCCCCGGTAACGATAGGATTCCGCCGAATCCGTCCATTACGGATAAGTTGAGAAGCAAGTATGTGATCACTCACGTGTCGATGAATCATTGCTGTACCTACAATGCGCTCTCTGAAAGATATTTAACTTTATATTATACTAGGTGCGCCCCGCGGCTCGTTCACTTTAACTATATGCCAAAATTATTTTTTTATAACCTATCTGTCAAAACAGGAATTTCTGGACAGATTCGTAAAGTTTATGCCACAGCACGTCATAGGCAATCTAATTATCTGAGAAAAAAAAAAATTATGAAATTTGTTGTGCCGATTTTAAACATCCCACTATTATGCACATTTTCTATAATGTATCTTACTAATACAAGGATAATAATATTTTTTACACATTAGAATACAGGTATATAAAAATATACAACGCGATTAAATGAATTATGTTAATATAATTTTAAAAAGAAAACAAAAAATTACAGCTTAAAAGAAAAAGATTACAAACCGAAAAGTCAAGTTACACGTGAAATACTTTTCGATTCTCACATTCGTTAGTAATTCAATACATAATTGTGACATCAATCACACATACAGAGTTCTGAGTAAGAAGTAATGGAAAACGTCATTGCAGACAGTATGCAAACACAGCCAGACCATCTTCTGCTCTGTAGCACAAAACGCGTTCATAAGATACCTCAAATGTCCGCATGCGGCGGTCCGGAGCAGGGACAATCCTCAAGCGGCGACGACGTTCTGCACTCCGCGCTCGCCGCTCATCTAAAAGCAATCATTGATTTCTTTACGATAATTTCGGATAACGAGCGACCGTAAATGCAGTCCGTGTAGCTAGATGTAAAATAAAACCTAAATATCTATATCGTTTCTAAGCCTTATAACTAGTTTACCAATCACTTTTTTATTCTCAATTTTTTACTCATATAATAACTTTTCGCTTCACACGCACGCACTCATGCGTGTAGGTACACACACAATTGTAGGATCGCATGCATGCATGCACGCATGTACTCACGCACGCACGATTGCATACACACTATCATATACACTTTATTATTCTTACACCAATTACAATACTTACCTATCATTCTCTACGTGTGCTAAATTCTGAGTATGTTACAGCATATCTATCAAATTATGAAGCGATGGCAGTTTTATGCGAACAAAAGGTACCAACGCTGGTAGCTCCGACTTGGTTATACTGCAGTAATGGCACTTGAATATTAAATTGTCATCTATCAAGCATTACATCTAATTTTGCCAAGTTAATGGGAATTGCAGGACAAATTATAGTTTTGTAGGGGTGTGTTGTTCTAGGGGTCGCAGGTTCGAATCCCGCCTAGGACATGGATGTTTAACTATGTATCTTAAATATATAAAATATATTAAATATATTCCCTTGCCTAGTACCAGTAACACAAGTCTTGACTAACGTGGTGTGTAACGTCAACGCATATTATAATTATTATTATATACTAGCTTCCGTCCGCGGCTTCGCCCGCGTGGATTTCGGGCTTAAAAAAATCCCTATAAATTTTAACTTATTATGTTATTCTGATATGAAAGCTATATTACTGTAAAGTTTCATGAAAATCCGTTCAGTAGTTTTTGTGTGAAAGAGTAAAAACACACAAAATTTCGAATTTATAATATTAGTAGAATAATCAGTTGGTTAAGTCATAGTAAGTATTTTACTGAGAACTGTAAATGAGCGAACTTATCTGTCTTAAATAAATAAATAAATAAAATCGAAAATATAGTTCATCGCACTTGGAAAGGTTTGCGTTTACAAAAGCAACACAAAGACTTTTACGAAGTCTGGAACTAGAACAATACTTTACAATTCCATAGTTAAAAGTTAGAGTAATACAGACTCGGATAGAATCCTGTTTGAATTCGAAAACTCACTGACATGGAAATTGTTAAAAAGCTGCTCTCGTGACTATCTTTTCTACAGTAGGTATCTGTCAAAAGTAAAACACCTTAATATTTTAAGTAGGCTTAAAGAAACTTTATTTCTCATAAGAATTTTACAACTCACTCAAAATGAGATACAATATTGTTTTAAATATACGTAAAAAAACATTTTTACTATCTGGGCCGTTTGATATGAGAATTTACCATGGTGAGGATAAAATATGATTTTTAAGTTTTAGTAGATGCACAATTGCTCAATCTTTTCATTTAAAGTTTCTTTTCCCTTACATGTGCGGTGCTGTTAAATCAGCTTCTTATTTTGATTTTGGTAAGAGGTAGTGCCACACCGCATGCTTTATGCAGTCGAATCGGGCCGGCACGACCGGGGAGGTACCTCTCGCTTACACGAGACTGGCGTAAAGTGACAGCTGTGCTGTCGCGTTTCGTGCGGTGTGTAAGTAGCCGGTGGTAGTGGGAGGAGAAAGGAGGGCAACGCATCTGTATAGCCTCTATGCGGATGTTTGTGGGCGTCGGTAGTCATGAAAATGGCTCCGGCTTCTCGTTTGCCCTCCTATATCATAAAAAAAAATACGGGGAAACACCATTAGTTTCCTGTGGTGTTGTTCGTTGCTGTGTGGGGCTTGTAGTACAGTAGGTGTTGGAGAAGACCTACCAAAACCACTACAAGTGCCATAAGCTTCGTCGTAAGAGTCTCATACTTATGAGAGGCTTACCGGCTAAACCCTCACTGTGCTTTCTCCTTGCACCGTACGACGGGATCACATGGAGCACACATGGACGTGGAGCATGGAACTCCCTCCAACAGCAAGGCGCGCCAGAAAACACAAAGGCGCGCCTTACTTTCAAAGCCGCCATTCGCAGGGTGACGGCTCAACCCCTAGACTGCCACCCAGGGGTCAACCATTAAGCGGCCGTAGAGGACAGGGAGGACGGCAATGACACCCCGCATCACCTCTTCCTCTGCGGCCCCACCACCAATGTATCTGACCGTGCCGAACAGGGGCGGTCGCGCGAGACAGGACGTACGGCAACAACACACCGAAACTCCTCTTCCCCCGCGACCCCTCCTTCACGGACGCATCTAGAGCGGGCCCATAGCTAAGTCCGCTCGTAGTGTCCCTTTCTGGGATCCCTCTTTGTTCACCGTGGTGGCCATGACCAAGGCAGGATTCGAACCCCCGTCCCCTGGCGCAGCATGCTCCACTTATCCGAGCCCTGTACCACTGCGGCAGCCTGGTCGTCAATTAAACCACTTACTCGGCTTATATATTAGTTTAATTGTAGTTTAATGCTACATGCATTAAACAACAACTAATAGAAGCCGAGTAAGAAAGTAAAGCAGATAAAACTCTGAGACGCTGCTAGTTCAAAATATTTTCGTTGTCTAGTAGGTACCTGTAACTATGTTAAATTAGTGTGAGTTTTCAACTAATACAATAGTAATAACAACTTGATACGTGCCTGAAAATTTGCAGATAACTTTTAACCGATTTTGTGTGAATCTCACCTCAAATCAAACATAGATGTATAAAATTTAAAATAAATAAAAACGTCTATTTATTTCAAATACTGTCCCTCAAACTAGCTACTATTCTTGTTTAAACTAGTCAAACTATTAAGCTCCAAACTAAAGATCCTATAATCTTTTAACATATTTTCGCTGGAATTCTATAATGTATATAAAATGTTAACGATGCTCTCAAAATTCGTAGCAAAATATTTATCTAAGGCGACTTCCACCAGGCCTTATCTGTAAGCAAGCGCCTTTCTAAACTTCGTCTTGCGAGCGAATAAAATGTGTGTTTATGACTTATAATATATTACTGAAATAATATTTTAGTACATATTACATTTTTATGCATAAAATTAAAAAAAAATATATTTGAAGATGTAGAACTATGGGATACTATAATAAAAAGGAATAACTAATACAGATCGTGTAACACGAGAGTTAGTTCGGGTCTACCGAACTAACTAATACTATAAGGGGTTAAACGGGTAGGTGACCTCCCCCCCTCGACGGAGATCCACCTTGTCGTGGTGAGGGGGCTTAGTAGCCGTGGCTTGGATAACCACTGTGAACCAAGAGGGATCCCGGATGGGGACGCGACGGGTGGGCTTCGCTAGGGCCCGCTCTAGATGCGTCCATGGAGGAGGGGTTGCGGGAGGAGAGGTGTATCGGTGTGTCGTTGCCGTGCACCCTATCTCCTGCGACTGAACGGGTGTGCACCGTCCGTTGCGTTGGCGGTGGCGCCGCAGAGAAAGAGGAGATGCGGTGTGTCAGCCTGTCGCTGGAGGCGCCCTGTTGCTCTCAGATCCGGGGCCGTTCAAGGATAGCGGCTGAAGGCACCCGCAGGGGTTTAGTCGGTAGGGCAACTCAATTGTCGAGCCCGACACTGTACCTGGTTGAGCCTCCCGGGCTCCTGGGTAGCGTGCGTAAAGGCATTCCCCTGCGTCAACAAAAAAAAAGGGTAGGTGACTGCCGACACCCATAAATATACGCATAATAATATGTAGACGTGACCTCTTTTCTTGATATATTCCAATGGACCACCGAAAACTCACAAACCGCACGCATGAACCATTTATTTCAGCAACGTTATGCATTTTTTTAAATAAGTTTCTTCAATTCTCAGCAAACTGATTCGGATAAAAATCACAGATATTGAATATTCAATAGTACATAGTAGGTAAACGTGCGTTTCTGTTAATTAAATCGAAGACAAAAGCAAATGTTCAAACAAAGGAAATATCTCACATTTAACTATTGGAAATAATTATGATGGGATGTTATTGAGCTGAGCCAATAACATTACGTAAAAGAATTCTTTTACCTGTGAAATATTTAATTAAAAATGCTGCATGGAAAGTATATTAAGTACAATTGATCGAAAATCACGAGCGTCAACGCACACAGCAAAACCGTGCGGGGAATTGTGCGAGTCCTGAGTCGAGATCCACACATGAGGATTTATTAATTTCGGTAATTAAACCAAATTTGTCAACTTATAAGAGTTGACAAACTTCATAGTTTAAGTAAAGGAGACGGTCCATTTCAGGTGTACTCTTGTACAGATAACTATAAATAAAGAAAAATACATAGAATTCAAAAAAAATACATTGAGTTCGTTGAACTCACGAAATAAAATGCATGAAACATCTAAAAATTCAAGTTTTACTTTTAAATGACAACACTTGTCAAGGTGGCGCGTTTCAACAGAAGTGTTATATTATTTTGTGATACTAAAAAAGTTTATCCCATGAATTTCATTATCATTGTTTTATCACAGTATTTTTAAAATTAAATACTTTATTTATAATTAACTTTAAAAATGCTGTAATTCGAGGCCGACTGATGGACTTGCAATGTCAATTGTTTGACAGATACGTCTAACATCAGAGCTCTAAACAAGACGTCATTGTTATTACTGTCATAGTGTTGCTTTTTGTAGAAAGATTATATTTATTGAGCGTCTGAAATAATGACGTATCCATGATTTAAACTATGCAAATGTTGCTAAAATTGTATTTCCTTTATGCCATTAGCTGTACAAGAGTACACCCAGGGCTCATACAATTTTGGAATGTCTCCTTTAGGGTATTCTTTTATGCTGTTGGTATCCCTTTACACGCACACATTGACGGTTTTAAAACAATCTATACATAACTGTCACTCACACATTGAGCGAAAAATGAGACGTTTTCTTTGCGATGTTTATTTGAAATGCTCCATCTAGACGTGTATATAATCAAAGACTACGTATTTATTATTATTATACATTTATTTCATGCCATAAGCCATACATAAAATTATAGAATATAAGTAAATATTTTTTTTATTTATATTTATGTTTATTCTGTTATTTATATTTGTTTATTGCATACCAAAAATTGTTTAGAACGTAAATAACAATCAATATAAAAATAAATTTACCGATACAGGGAAATAAAACGACAAACATAAACAATGATCATAAATTAAATTCACATCAGGGCGATTTCATTATCGCGGGTGGCAGCATTTTGACGCATTCAAAGATTTGGTACAATAAATTTAAAGACATTTTTAATAAAATTATTATCTCAAGGGCTACATTTTAACATGTTCTATTTTAATATTATCATAAGAATTTGAATAAAATATTCAAATAGTCTGTAGGGAGGTCTAAAGCGAGTAAAAAACTATCGCGGGTGCAACAAAATTGGCCCGGCCTTTCCAGATTTGAGTACAGAAAGTATGTTAATTGTAAATCGTTTATTTTATATTTGGTAACACAGTAAATCAATTAAGTAGTAATTATACAAAAAGTTAAAGAAAACAGAAGTATACTAGTACATTCACTTTTTTAGCTATCGCGCGTGCAACACCAAATTATAGCGTGTCAACGAGTCTTATTTAAGTGGATATAAAAGTCAATAAAAACGTATATAGGCACTGTATATGAGAGCAGACAATAAAATTGACTATTCAGAAAACTTCTTGCCCCTTATATGATAATTATTTCTTTTCAAAAACTATATTATATATAACTATATGAAGGACCATTTCTTTGTTACATTTTTTTCTCTGGAGCTTCTAGTTGTAGTGGAACATTTACAATCAATTGTTTTTTTGGAATTGTACCCTAATTTCTCCATCTTCAACTATGTCGCTCAAACAAATTGAGAAGTTTTTTAATTATTAGAAATCGTCGTGTGACAAAATTTGCTGTCTATGAACACACTGAAACTCAAATCCGGAAATAAAATCAAAGGATGATCCGTGAGACTATGGAAATTAAAAAAAAAACATCCAAATTTCAATAGAGAAGATGGCTGGGTTTCCTTTTGCCTGTGGCCCACTTATAAAAAGAAATAAATCAAATATTAAACATAACACTTCAAGACAGCAATATTAAGCTGTTAAGCACTTTTTGCGTTAATCGGAACAATTAAATAATTATAAATCTTTGGGTACTTTTAATAACTTGTGACAAAAGGACACCTGTCATCTCAGCCCACCTGTAACTATGGTTGCTGTAAAGCTTCTGAAACGCCAGGCTTATAAAATAATTAAATTCACCGAAATATAATCCTTTAAAGTATATAATATATTGTTCAGTATTTTCTTTTAGTATTCGCCTTAGATACTTCTGTGAAGCAGTCCCGGTGGTCTTCTGCCATTTTTACGCTTTTTTGGCGCTAAAAGGATGGTATATTAACATAAAAGCTGTTAAATACAAATAGCTTATCATTCACAGTACATATTTTATAACCATATATTATACTACACAATAAAATAAACCACGTAAAATCGATAGTTATAAAAATGGCCCACCCGCGATTCGAGTTGACGATCGCGGGTGCAACCAATTTGATTCCATGCTTATTTTAATTCAAATAACATTATACTTTGAATAATAATTGATTTAGACTTTTATTTCTTCTTACTTTTACAAAGTTTGCCAATATGGGCACTTTATTTCTTTGAGAAAAACAAACTTTTGCATATTGCACATCGCGGGTGCAACCAACAAACAGTGGCTACTTCTACTCAAAAGTTCTTAAGAAATAAAAACAATTACTTACATATTTTTGTACATATAAACTGTCACTATGCTGTAAACAGTAAAATTATAACCTCAAACTGCCGGCAACAACTGATTCACATGACTGTTGCCACGTATATGATTACGAAGTTTTACATGCGCGCCAAAAAAAAATATTAAATTTTATACAAAAATTATTTATTTAAATTTGGACTTGCTGCTATGCATTGATATTGATAAAAGTAATAAATGTGATTTAAAAATTGATATCGAAAATCGTCTATAGCGGAATCGCCCATCAATAAAATTAATAATATTGATCATTCAAATATAAAATTTATAAATTCAAAGTTAAAACTAAATATTTAGTCCACTGCCCACTATTCAAACATATATTATGCTACAAAGGAGGAAAGTGTTACATTTCTTCCCACTTGTTTGCTTTGTATTGGTGGTGTGCGTGTGGACTGAGAGATCTTTTCAAAAACCTCGTCTAATCACAACCAAATTATGAGAGGATTTAGGAAATAATTGTGAAAACTTCATGGTAATGTATAAAATTTGTGAAACCTACACAAAGAAAGTTAGAACTAATTAACTGGATCTCTCAATCTGGACATCTGAAGAATAAGCCATAACGCGTATCAAAGAATATACTACCTATGTGTTTATAATTTGCATTTGAAATAATTGTGAAGAATTTGTGAAAGCTGATAAACAAATTTTCGATTCGTTTCAAGGCCCCGTTTAAGATTTAGAACGGTTTATATGGATCACTCAGAATGCACTATGTTCAGTTGAGTGGTCTTTTAAAACACCACCATACACTGAAAAATATGAAACATTATCATGTTTGTTATAAATTATGCTTCTGGGAAAATTTGAGAAACAAAGAACGTGCTTGAAATCTCACTGACTTAAGACAAAATGAAAATCTTGTTTTTTCTCAATCGTCCCAACTGAGTGATCCTTATATTGAGCTATATTTAATAAACCGAAACTTATAGGTAGAAGGTAGTTACATCAGAAATTGTGAAATATGTTGTACTAAAATTTGACGAACCAATCGTCCCTGTAAGTGTTATATTTTTAAAGATAACTCATTTTTTTTCAATCCTTAAGGAAAACGTTGAGTAGGGTGACCATATCGATTTACTTGAGTACCGAGAGGTGTGTTTTGTTTTTATTTTAAAGATGTTTTTAAAGTTCAAGTTTTCACTAAAAGATTTCAACATAAAATTTCGTTTTTAAGTGACAAGTTTCAGCATGCTTAGGAATTTTGCACACAAAAAAAAATCAGAATTTTTAAAGTAACCAAAGAAATTTACTCTTTATTATTTTATTTTTTTTTTGTAACAACATTCATAATTATATACTAGGATGTAACCTAATCGATAAATCCGTAGGACAAAGTATGTAAAAAACTGGTTCTCCTTCTTTGCTGTTATAATTTTTTCCAATCAAATCATCATAACAGACTAGTCGTTATCGTCGACACCGTGTCCTCTGTAGTGACCAATATTAGCATATAGCAATAGGGTAGTCGAAAAAAATTCCGACAAAATAACTTGCTGAAACTTGTCACTTAAAAACGAAATTTTATGTTGAAATCTTTTAGTGAAAACTTGAACTTTAAAAACATCTTTAAAATAAAAACAAAACACACCTCTCGGTACTCAAGTAAATCGATATGGTCACCCTACTCAACGTTTTCCTTAAGGATTGAAAAAAATGGGTTATCTTTAAAAATATAACACTTACAGGGACGATTGGTTCGTCAAATTTTAGTACAACATATTTCACAATTTCTGATGTAACTACCTTCTTTCTACCTATAAGTTTCGGTTTATTAAATATAGCTCAATATAAGGATCACTCAGTTGGGACGATTGAGAAAAAACAAGATTTTCATTTTGTCTTAAGTCAGTGAAATTTCAAGCACGTTCTTTGTTTCTCAAATTTTCCCAGAAGCATAATTTATAACAAACATGATAGTGTTTCATATTTTTCAGTGTATGGTGGTGTTTTAAAAGATCACTCAACTGAACATAGTGCATTCTGAGTGATCCATATAAACCGTTCTAAACCTTAAACGGGGCCTTGAAACGAATCGAAAATTTGTTTATCAGCTTTCACAAATTCTTCACAATTATTTCAAATGCAAATTATAAACACATGGGTAGTATATTCTTTGATACGCGTTATGGCTTATTCTTCAGATGTCCAGATTGAGAGATCCAGTTAATTAGTTCTAACTTTCTTTGTGTAGGTTTCACAAATTTTATACATTACCATGAAGTTTTCACAATTATTTCCTAAATCCTCTCATAATTTGGTTGTGATTGGACGAGGTTTTTGAAAAGATCTCTCAGTCCACACGCACACGTATTGGTGGGGCACGCGAGAAGAGACGCAATACATTCCTCAAGCGTTGCAAATACAATTATTTCCCCTACCTACACCGAACTGTCCATGATTTAACTCTCACTGCACGGGGGCGAAAAATAATTATTTCGGCGTAGGTAGGCGAAATTCACATACCTCACCCAATTTTTATGCATTCCGGAAACTGCTTTACCTGTTGATTAATGCTGTACTGCTCTACATGCAGCTAGGCTACTTATTATTACGATGACATAAAATGCTTACACAAAATCTCTCACCACAGTTAGCATTTTAATCTTAATTCAGGATAAAGTTAGATAAGTTGTAGCGTTTTTAATTTTTTTGATTTCCTATAACATAGCTGTATTCTTTTGCGATATCTTTATTCTTTAACCATATCACATAAGAGTTGGGTCTTATCGCTTGCAAGTAACACGTGCAAAGTGAATCATGTCAAACAAAAACTAACAGATATGACATCACAGTGTTATACTTATATGTTATACTTATAATGCACTGCTAAAACAAATAAAGAGTTTGACTCGGGATGAACAATGTACTTATTTTATCTACAAAAACTTCCGCAATAAGTACCTCTACTAAGAGGTACTCTATAATAGAAATTCGAAAGTGTGTACGTATGTTTTTATTACTATCAGCGAAACTACTAAACGTATCTGGTGGTAATTTGTCTATTTAACAATCTGAAATAACATACAAATATATTTGAGAAAATGAGTGGTTCCCTTGTGTAAGGTTTACGCACGGCCGTAATAGCCTCTTATATTTATGCTGCTTTAGGGTCAACTCACACCAAAATAGCGGCGGGGGGCAGCGAAGCGAAGCGACCCGCTCGGTAAGGAAGGTATGCGGATTCCCGCGACTGCTCGAAAAGTCGCTGGAATGCTCCAGAAGTCGCGAGATTCGATAATAAGTACTATAGTAATGAAAATAAAGTTAAAATTCATATGACACTGAAAGTGCGCTCCGCTTCGCTGCCCTTCGCCGCTCTTTCGGTGTGAGTTGAGCCTTACAGGACGACACTACCTCTTACTAGTGACGATGAGAGGTGATATTTTAATGTATACAGTGTTCAACCTCAATCGACTACCGACTTACATAGAGTAATAACATATTATAAACAAAAGTGCGTCTACATTTACTGTATATATGCGTCGATTATTATAAGTCTCCGACTACTTGTCTTTACACCCAGAAGCTCACGTGTTCTCTCCATATAAGTCTATGGACGTCCACTCATAGCTTATCAACAGGTGACCTATTGATCATTTGTCTCCTATGCAATAATCGAGCTATTTCCTGCTCTAGTAATATGACATAACCAACACCGGTAAGGTTTCTTAAAAGGATATTTGATAGCCGGACGCTAGCTTTCTACATTAATTATGATAATTAAATGACAGTAAACAAATCCGACTTCCCGTAGTTAATGTCCATAAGCGCCATAAGTTCAGCACATTTACATAAGTTATGTTTTCTCTTAATAAATACAGTAGCACCGAACACTACTATTTGACACGCGCTTTTCGTATTAATTTCTATGTGTAGGTATTTTATAATATTTTAATAACCCTCCTTGATGCAGTCGGATAACTTGCTCACCGCCGCCCGCGCACGCTTTTAATTGTTCAAAACCTATTAGAGAATTCGGGACAGCATTTTAAGTCCATAATGGACAAATAGACAAACTTTGGTTTTATATTTGAAGATAAAATAAGCATAGCAATTTTTTAAAAGTTTTTTAAACCATTTCGAATATATTTTATTCAATTTGTCCATTCCAGTGAAAGCGACTCACAAGTGAATACCCACATATGTGTGTGAGAACTGGGCAAAGTACCTACACAACGGATACAGTTGTAAGAAGCTGTACGATTGCTGCATTGTAGCCGATTTGGGCTGGCAAAACCAAGGTCCTCTCGCATAATACTGCCATGAAATTGTTTGTTCTCATCCGACCTAAATCTATAGTAAATTTCCATTTCATATATTCTCATTGTGTCTTCAACATTTCCTATGTTTGTAGTATAGGTACAACGTTGATAAAAGCGAAAGACACTTAATGAAACTATGTATACTATAAGTGCCTACTGTTAATCCGAAACTATTAAAACAAGTTTACGATCGATACACACGAAAATACTTTTTCAAATAGCGAAAAAATGGAAACATTCTATGTACTGACGGCGACAGTGATATACAAAATAATACAAGAAAAATAAAGTTCGCATTAAGATATACCTGTAAATAGTTCCGCGAAAGCGGAGCCACCGAAGAATTCTCTAAACACCTCTTCGGGATCCCGGAATGTAAATGGATAGCCAGTGTAGAGGCCGAAGTCGTAGTCGTCAGGAGTGGCCGTGCGCCTTCCTCTATTACTGTTCAAGCCTTCCTTGCCATATTGATCATACACTTGACGCTTCCTCTCTGCAAAATTAAACAAACCAATCATACAGATCGCATACATATATCACATACAATAAGCTTTTCTGAACCAAACTTTAATAATTGTCAACGGTAACTCTGCTTAATCGTTAAAGCAACAAAAAATAAATTGTAAGTAAAATTAATGAAAATTAAATCAAATCATTATCTAACTGAACTAGTTTTATTATATTCAAGTGAAGGCAGACAGATAAACGCACGCATTACTTCTGATAACTTCAAATACTGGGTTACTCCAATTAGCATGAGTAGTTAGTATATCACACAACTCAATAAGGCCATAAATATATATTAATATGCATTGTTATGTAAGTATCTGATGATTATAATGATATTAACAATTAAAAACTGAATACATGCAGTAGAAAAATGTTTGTAACCTTCATATGACACATGAAAATAATTTGTTTCCAAAGTACCCTTTAGTCCCGAGTCAGGTGGAAATCGAATTACTAACTTGTACCAACTGAAGGTTAAACATAAACCCTATAAGAAGACATCTACCAAAAAATCGATGGAATGGTGTATCTCCGAAAAAACCCTTGAAGCTAAAGTGACGATGCCCATTTACTCCACTCTTGCTTTGATATCTGTGACCGTGGTGACTGGATCCCCGTGCATCATATACTTTCCGCTTGTTTTCTACCCAACAACAAAATTCTATGTATACATACTATGCTTACCTAAATAAACAAATTTCTAAGTATAACTGAGTAAATTTTATTAATTGCATATGTATCAATAATAGTAGAACTTGCAGTCATTAGAAGTGACTCTAAAGAAAAAAGATAGTCAACAGGCAATAAATATATTTTAAACAATAATTCTTTACTGTGTACATACCATCTGAAAGAACTTCATAGGCTTCCGATATTTCCTTAAATCTTCTATTAGCTTCATCAGCATTATCTGGATTCTTGTCAGGATGCCATTTTAATGCAAGTTTTCTGTAACTATAATTTCAATACTATTATTAGCGTTCCAAGCAACAAACAAATTCTAAATTCGAAAATATATACATACGCCTTTTTTATTTCAGCCTCTGATGATGTTCGAGACACACCCAATGTCCTGTAGTAGTCCACCATCTCGTTTTTCCGTTTTGCAGGCATATATAATCTGGAATACAAATATTCAATAATTATTATCAAGCTGTTTTTTCCTTTCTTTCCATATAAGAAATATTTTAATTCTCATTCATTCCCAATGGCCAAGGGTATAATCGATGGGTATAATCGATATGCAGATACGGCGGTAGCTATGCCCCAATTCATACATTATCTTTTGAGTACCGACGTGTGGTCTCACAGGCACCCTGAGATTTCGAAGAGTAGTTACAAGTGTTAGTGAACGCGTATTCCCCTACGATTCTCTGTACCCCTCGGGAAGTCCCTCAGAACCGTTCGTGGAGAGTAGCAATGTCTGCGCGTGCGATTCCGTTAAGTTTTGACATTTATTAAGATCATGAGTGGTCTGTCAGACCACAGGTCGGTGCTTATGTGACTTTTTTAGACTAGACTTTTTTAAACTATAAACTTTTTCTTTTGTATTTTCAGTCAATTATAAAAATAGATCAGTCAAGAATTTCGAGCACAAAACGGGAAGTCATAATTAATATTAACAATTCTTCCTATTACTAAAAAAATAAATTATAACAGTATATAGGTTTTTGCCAGTTTTAGTTCCTATAACTAAGCCACTCAAGTTTTTAGAAAACAGTTTATCTCTACGCTTATAATAATTTTGAATGTTTATATTTATTAATCTTTATGAAAAATATATTGACAAGCATTCAAAATGTTTAAATAATATTTGTTAATTATTAAGATAAAAGTTTAAGTTTTTGTTTCAAAGAATTTGAGATTATATTAATAATGTTAATATTCTGTAACAAATTGTAAAAAATCTATATTTTTTTACTGATACCTAACAAAATATATTTTAAATATTTAGAAACATTTTTTGTGTTCTCGTTGGGGGGACCATGACTAGGGTTGATGTCATTTTACCAGCCTATAGATATGCTACTAATCTTGAGGCACAAATGATTTTTGTATATGAAGATGAATAATAGTGACTAAATGCTTTTCACTTATAATAAATGGCAGGCAGGCACACAGTTTGAAAATGTCTGAGACCTCCGAGCAAAATCAATAATGGCATAAATATGAGCCACCTAAATCAAACAATATTTTTTATTTTATTACAAATGTACATATTATATTGTTATAGTTGTGTAATATGGGAATGTTGTACCTCAAAATACTTACTGAAATACGCCAACCCTACTCTTCTAAGCTTACTCAGCAATTACAAAATTTAAGTACTTAAATTAGTATAAAAAATACAATTTAAAAACATACCTGTTAGGAAATTATTAGCATTGATATATGTGGAAAATAATTTTATTTTTATTTTCTTTATATTTTACACACAATGAATTCTACTTGAATATACAGGGTTAGTTTCTGGTCACTGGCCAAATTTTGAAATAAAGAAGTAAACATAATTCTAAGGGTTCGACTTCAAGGTTAAGGATGCCCGGCTTCGCGACAAGTGAGCTAGATGCCACATGGTGACCTAGAAATATGTTTATAACATGGAACAAAGTAATTGGATTTTTATATTTTTTATATTTCATAAGTCAAAAGTATTATTGATTCCGAACCAAGCCTGAAAATTTGGCTGGTGACCAAAAACTAACCCTGTATGATGGTATATACCTATAATTATATCTTTGATATATTTTAATTATTATTATATAGTCTCGCTATTTAAGTATGTATGCATAATTATTTTATTATTGTTTCAATGTTTACATTCCTTTGTAAACAACAACACAACCTTTTTTCTAAACCTCATGTTCCCTATGGATAGTGTTGCCAGGTCCATTGTGCAAAATTTCTGGACGGAACATTAATTTTAACCTGGTAATCGGGACTGCTTTTCATATTGGTACCTCTACAAGAAAAAACTGATTTTTGTAAATCGTCATTTATTATTACTCAAGACGGTCAGGTATGTGTATGCGTTAACCATGAAAGTAATTTTGGTGAAAATGGACACAACATGTATTATGCATATTATATGACTTTCTGCCAGAAATATATGTGCCAAGAACATCTATTCAAAAATTCAAATCTAGTTTATAATATTATAACAATGCTGGCAAAAGATTATAAGATAAACTGATTGTTTAATTTTTTATATGACAGCCTTTATGCACACTAGATGGAGTTAGTAAATTGTTTCGTACTATCATTTACCATTGAATAATGTATAAGTTTTTTATAGGTATATTTTTTTGAATTTCTAAAAATGATAGGTTGCTCTTACTTCAAAAATTTTAAAAATAAGTCCACTTGGGCTAACAAATCTAGCACAAACACTAATCTGCCGATAACTTTACATTTTAATCTCACTGTATTAATATATTGTCCCCCAATGTTAGGCACATAAAGTCCATTGATTAATTATTTTTGGAACAAAAAGTATGTTTTTAGGGATTCCAGTGTATCTTATCTATATCTGTGCCACATTACATACAAATTTGTTTAGTTATATTATTGTAACAGTATAACAAACATACATTTTGCATGTATATTTCACATTTATCATATTATTAGTGTGGTGTTATTTACAATAACAAATAATAAAACATCCACAAATAAAAAGCTGCAGACTGTACGTAGTATAATATTAATTACAACACTTAAGCACTTAAAACATTATTAAACTGTATTCCCGTCAATAACCCCTTTGGAAAGTACAACCTCCAGGGACATCCAGATAGGATATTCTAAACCAGCGATTGGCAACGTTTTGTCAGGCAAGGGCCACAAGGTGGCTAACTAAAGGTGGGCCTCACTTGTGTTAGTAACCCTTGTGATATTAAAAAGACATTCACGGGCCACATGTAAGATGTCGGCAACTGCATGCAGCTTGCGGGGCGCACATTGCCGATCGCTGTTCTAAACACATACTTAGATATCATTTTCCTACAAAAATCCTTAAATAAATTAAGTTTTTATGTAAAAAAAATTCACATGATAAAACAAAATAAAATAATTAAGAATTATAGTATTTGGCATTTTTTGTTTAGTGGGCCTTACATGCTGTCATCATTCATGGGTGGAATATTGTAAACATATAAGTGATCAAAGTCCTTAAGAAAATGATCATGATAGAAATGTATCTTCCCATTTTAATGTGTGAGACTCAGCAACTAAATTTAAAAGGAGGTCATGTTTAATTATACATGTAAACACAATATGTGTAATATAATTAACATTATTACTCAATGACAAGTCCATTTTTATATTATAATGGTTAAAATTACCTTTTTGAGGTTACTTTTTATTGTTACTTAACTAATAACTCATTAATAAATACATTTCATTTTATTCTTTTTTGTTTTGTTCTTTAGAACACAAAAGCATTGTATGTTTAAAATCTCTAAAATTTTCTGTACCCACCTCTATTTTATTTCAAAATAAAATGTGACGGTGTCAAAATCATGTCAAAATTTAAGAATTTCGTTTTTTATTCAATTTATAACCATTTTTAATTGGCATTCATAATAACACTATCGATCACTATTAAATATCTCGCGACTTTTCCATCAAATAAACAAACGAATAGAAAGTTGCTAAATATTGATAGATGTTATTGTACATTGTTATAAACACAATTTCATAACAATAGCCCGAATGTTAACACAATACAAATAACCGCATTTTGATTATCAAAATAGGAACACTTAACATTACAAAAAAGATGTACCTATTTGTTGTCAAGGTCTTTTAAAATAATATTTGTGATGCACTAACTTGATGAAACTTTTACTTATTAGCAATGATATTATATAAAAACAAATATAATAGATGTCATTCTTTACTAGAAAAGATATTGACGAGTTAAAATTAAAAAGGTGATTAATTAGTCATGACTCTAGCTAAAATAGCCAATTCCCAAAGTTTACACCTACACAATTATGATACAAGTAAGAAGTAATTAAGTCTTTAGCAGACACCTGTTTCATAATGATATATTCACAAAAGAGTATGAAGAAATAATAATACAAACCTTTTATAACATTAATTGTTTTGTTGACTAATATGATAAATCGATGTATGTGGAAATTACAGCAGTTAACGAAATGAGGTACGACCAATCATCAGAATTTTCTATTATTACACTTATGTAGGAATCAGTCACTGCTTTTTCACAATCACAACACTTATTTTTCGTTTCATACTACACATTAATTCACATAACACATGCACGAACGGGCGATTGGATTTGTCCAATGACAACTCTTGAACTCACGTCTCACAGGAATCAGTTGAAAATGTTCGGATTATAGAAATTCTAAATCTCATTAAATAACACTACTCTTTTTGTTGAAGAAAATTTTCGTGGAAATTTTCGGATTATAAATCAATAAATATATTAATAGAACGCCATAAAATTAAATGTAATTATTGTAAATCTTTGATAACAAAAGCACAATTTCGATTCACAAATTAAATAATTAATAAAAACTACCCACACTCATTAATTTATTAGGCAACAATCCTGACCTATGCGGCACCACAGAATAGATTAAAGAATAGAGATATTGTCCCGGATGCTGTTCTCTCACATTTCGACTTCCGAGTTTTGCAGTATTTTTGCAGTGTTGCCAAGTACTGCAACATTGATTGGAATACTTTAATTAAAACAAATTAAAGAGAATGTGGTTTATTCGTATTTTAACTTTTTATTATATTGCGCTTCACTAAATCAAATATGTATCTAATTATCGTGATAAATAAAAGTGCCTGGAAAATTTTAATTAATGATTGGGGACTTGATTAGTGTTATCAGAAAAAATAAGTCTTGTACAATTATACAAACAAAGAATAAAGAAATATTAGCAGAAATAAATAACTGTTTATGAAATTATACGGTGCTTGGTATGAATAAATATGATGAGTAACTAACTAAAACTATGTAAAAATGTTATCGATTAATTTACTGTGACACCAGTGTCTTTCACTTCAGAATCGTGTCAATTATGGAGTAAACTCCAATTACCTACCGAAACTGACAAAAGAGTTTTTTATATATTTTGTTGTATCAGTGTTGCCAAATGTTAGTAAATAATACTAACATTACACTTTAAAATTTGGATAATTTAGTAAGGATCTAAGTTATTTACTAACAACTATTTAATTAAAGCATGTAGGTACCTAACCTACATCTCTCTCTTCTCATTCCTTTCAAATTAGTAATCGTATTGGTAAATTTCACTGCAGCTAAGCTGATAATATTGAATCAGTTTAGCTATATTCGTCATACATAAATTTGTGCTAAAATGAAGACATATAATAGAACTATAATAAACAGGATTATTTCTTGGTCATTAGCCAAATTTAAAAAAAAGGAAGTTAAAGTCAAAAGTGTGTTTTAAATTTATAGTCTAATTTTAAAATTTTGTTAAACAAACACCGATTCGAAATGGCCTAAATCATACATCAATCATTCGCAATTCGCGAAGAATTAATAAATAAATAAAAAAATATCTGTGGATTTTACACACCACGTTAGCTTATCCCCGTGCTAAGTACCTTATGGACTTGTGTTACGGGTACGGGTGACAACGGAATCTATTTAATATGTTTTATAAATTTATTAAATTTTATATATTTAAGATTTTTATTATAGAAATACACAAGATACATAGATAAACATCCATAACCAAGGCGGGATTCGAACGCGCGACCCCTGGCGCAATATGCTCCACTTCTCCGAGCCCTGCACCACTGCGCCAGTACGGTCGTCAAACGTCAACGTCACTATAGTCTGTTTTTTCTTTTCTTTTGTACGGTTTTTTCTAATTTGAGATTGACAGATGTAAATGTCAAATTTATAAATAATGATACCAGCGTTTTTGTGTAGTGCTGACCTAACCGGTTTCAATAAAATGTAAATTAATGTAAATTTTTGAAAACATAATAAACATTTTCTTGTATTGCAACCATATTACAACTATAAATTTATCAGGAATCACACTGGGCGCCATTTTGTTAACGATATATTCGCAGGGCTGTAATGCAACGGCCATTGCAAAACGAGCCGGCACGAACTAATATATATATATATGCTGCTCTATATTTTTTTATATAGCATAGGAGGCAGTTGGGTCACCTGATGTAAAGTGATCACCAACGCCCACAGACATCCGTAACACCAGAGGTCTAACAGATACGTTGCCGACCTTTGAGGAAAGAATAAGCTCTTTTCTTGAAGATCCCTAGGTCGTATCGTTCCGGAAATACCGAGGGGGGTAGCTGATTCCGAATCGAAATGGTGCGCGGGATGAAATTGCGCTTATAGCGCACAGTAGTGGACTTCGGAGGATCAAGGTGGTGACGGTGGAATTTGGAATTTCGACGCGAAGTCCTATGATGGAACTCAGCTGCGGGTATTAATCCGAACAATTCCTCGGAACACTCCCCGTGATAAATACGATAGAAGACGCACAGCGAGCTGACATCTCTACGCAAGGCAAGAGTATCAAGCTGGCGGGAGAGATACCTACTGGTTATCGACGTTCGAGTCGCTCTTCGTTGTATACGGTCAAATGGAATGAGCTGATATTGCGGGGCTCCGGCCCAAAGGTGAGAGCAGTACTCCATGTGCGGTCGGACTTGGGTTTTGTAAAGTTGCAGCCGATGGGCTGGTGTAAAGTACTGCTCGCCCTGCCAAGCACACCTAGCTTTTGCGACGCTAATTTAAGCTTCGCTTCCAAGTGACCGCGAAACTGAACGTTACTCGATATGTCGCCGCCCAGTATTCCAATGCTAGCTATAGCAATGAGGGGAGTATTCTGGAATCGAGGAGATACGACAAAGGGTGTTCTTTTAGCGGAAAACGCGCAAACTTTTGTCTTTTTAGGGTTGAATTGGACTAAATTTAGTTGGCCCCATTCCGAGACTTGGCATAAGCTCGGCTCGATCTCTTCTAACCTGATTGTGGTTGGAGATAATTATAAATAACATGCTTCTCACACTGCTTTTAATCGGTTTGGCTATTGTAACAAGTTAACTTCCTTTCAAAAGACTGATACAATATTTTATGGTAGCTTGACAGATATTGACGACTAATTTGAAACATAAGATTACTGCCTTGTGAATAATTCTCAAAAACGTGACTGCTTGTTTGTTGTTGCTATAAGATCTAAACATTTTTATTAAAGAAAAAAATGTAGTAAACAGAAAATAATAAGTATCAAATATGTTTTTATGGTTATTATACAGAGATTGACCACTGACTTGACAAATAAAATTATTGCCATAATATGAAGAATTCTCAAAAAATGCTATTGCCACGACTCGCTGGAAAGACTCTAGCAATCACCCACGTCACATAATTCATAGACTTAACCCTCTTAGGGATTCATCCTAACTCGGAAACTTTCTTAGTAAAACTTCTATACTTACTTCTATTCTATATAGTAAAACTTCTATTTGGATTAACAATAGGCACTTATAGTATACGTCGTTTCATTTAATGCCTCTCGCTTTTATC
The DNA here is from genome assembly GCA_001625245.1 of Calycopis cecrops. NCBI lineage: Eukaryota > Metazoa > Arthropoda > Insecta > Lepidoptera > Lycaenidae > Calycopis > Calycopis cecrops. The sequence continues at coordinate 171,363 of LUGF01045883.1, forward strand.
ATCGTTACATATTATGTAAATGAATTTCAATGCTAAACCACATTTGTCTTTATTTCTGTGCAATGCTTTAATTACAGAATCGACAATTATATATACATTCTTACGATTTGACGAAATATAAAGACCCCAGAAATGTAAGAATAATGCGAATCTATTACCTATATCATAAATCACAGTAACGAAAAGCAAATTAATCAAATATTTTTTCTATTATCCCATATCTTTTTAGAATCTATTATTATCAGTAATGCAAGTATTTATATTATGAAATTCGATTATGATACTAATGAACTAAAATTATATCAATTTAAAATCTCTACTACTTACTTCCTCATAATTTTTACACTTCGAATCAAAGATACATGTAGGTAGGTACTAATTAATTGTTTCTGTACCACCTGTTATTTTTATATTATATTTTACCAGTTATCTCCATCGAGATGACTCTATTACCTATAAGTGCTTGCTACGTGATTTTTGCTTGCAGAAACGGGTAGAATATAATCAGGCTTCCCGTATTTCCGTCACTGAGCAGGGGCCGGCCGTACCACTTCAGTTTTTTAGTTCGTGCAAGTTGGGCTCTTCCTGCCGAGATGTTAATATTGGGCTACGACAGTAACCATCAAGTACCTACCGTCAACTCCTTTATATTCTGAATACGGCCACTTGCCGCAGAAGTGTGATCTTCTACGGGTGTGATTTTTGTTCAAATTTTGTAGTATATTGTTGTAATATTGTTGATATCCCAGAGATCAAAGGTACAGGTATATCAAAATTTCGGAGACGATATTTATCTAATTAACTATATGTATAAATACTTAAAATCATCTTATTATATTTATTTCAATGAAACAAACTCAAAGCTAAAATTATAATGTCATCAATACACATAGCATTATGAGTTTAGTTATACGTTTTAATCAATAAATATAAATTATAAACCCCGGAATAAACGGGGATACCTGCCAGTCAGATTACTAAATACTGAAAATACTTTAAGCCAAACGCAAATTTATGCGTCAAGAGAGTTATATTAAGACGTATATTAATAGAAAAATAGCCAAGTGTTCATAGCTGTCTATCGTAAGCAGTGTTCTTAATATAACACGGAATATCGTCACATGTTTGTGCAATTTCAAATTCCATTCTTATAGCTAAATATTAATTACTTTACATAACACATGCAGATCGAATTACACTTATAATTTTATAGTAATACGTAAAAGAACTGGAACCATATTGTGATTTTCGTCAACTTCAGCGTTTGTGTGGTAAAAGTTAAAAAGTATTGATTAAACTTGTCACATCTTGAAAATATCATCATCACTCCTTCCAGTCTGTGGCGGTATTGTGTTTATGAAATGTAATTTAATAAATCGAGACCTTTAAGTAATAAACCATAACCATATAGCTACATCTATAATTATTCAATCAAGCAGCAGGCTAAGATTGAACCGGTTGTAGTTGTAGAGTATTAACGAAAAAAAAGAGATTTGTAACATGCTATCTCGAATAAAACAAAATGATTTTGTAGTTGGTAGTTGGGGGAAATAAACACACCATTATAACATTTATTTGATTTATTGTTTAAATAAGAAAACTTTCAACTAGAATAACTGCTATTAAAATGGAAGACATATTGAGGCATGCTATTTGAGTTACGCTTAGTTAGGTATAATACGCTTGGAAAATTTATAATAATAAAAATAATTATTTAAAATATCGACATTAAATATGTATAAATAGTATCTGTAATACTGTATAATATCACAAACTAATATAAATGCGAAATCAAAGTCTTACTTCTATGAGCGTAGATTACAAGTTTTTTAGTGTTGTCCGTAGAGCATCTAAATATATTTCTGCGTGTTTCTTTTGGAATATGAGCGCCGGTCTGAGACGTATAGTATGCTGTCCGCACATCCCCCCTATTATACCTGAAGGAGAATAAACAAATATTAGCACATTATACTATTTGCATCTTTAATTTTATTATATACTGACCTTATGCTTAGAGAGCAAGCTTCATCTATACTGGATGAAATTGAGGTCGTTTACAAAACGAAAATTTTGAAATGTATAACAGAACCTAAGTACCTATATAGTTAATGTAATATATTTTTTTTATCAAAGTCGATAGAATATCACACTCGATATAGTACCTAATATTACTATCGACTTCGTATTCGTTTCGAATTTAACCCTATATATAAATATTTCATACCTATATTTTAGGGATTTCTTATATATTAGGTATGCTTTATTTATTATTTGATTCCAAAGCATAATCAGTAGCGTTTCTAACATTTTTGTAAATAAATGTAGGTACATATTCATCATCATCATCATCATCATCGTCATCATCATCATCATCATCATCAGCCTATAGAAGTCCACTGTTGGACGGCGGCCACATTTGTTTCTGACTCAGTTTTATTCCGCATTTACTCTATCTGTTACAAATATCAGTTTTGTCGGGATACTTTATCTTTCTCTCGGGACTCACAAACATCGACATCGCACTAAATGTCCCACCCATCTGGCAAGTGGCAACCCTAGCAGGAGCCCGTGGCATTTGCTGGCTCGCCAGCCTTAATACGCCACTATTTGGGAACTTAGCATTCACGTCGTCGAGCATATTCTGATATGAGTTTACACGAATGTGGTGATGTCAAAAACATTGCACCCACTGTTGTTCATAAGCCTCTTTCAATGAGCGCCATACGGATCATCTGCTACTCGCATCCATCCTATTCCACGGAGGCCATCTTCCCAAATGGTGAATGGTTGGCTAGCACTTCGAACTGATAACATCAGCAATAGATATTTGATACAGGTATGAGACATTTTATTCTACCTATATGCTACGCAAGAGCCTACTTAATTGGCATTAAAGCTACGTATTTATAGACGATTCAATAACGTAAAAGGATATTGTTGGGTGTCGATTAGATCACGCAAATATCTCAGTTGTGGCATGTGGGGGCGCCCACTAATATACCAAATTTCTATCCTAGACATATCAAAGTAGAATAATTAAAAAAGTTTCGACTCTCTGTGAATATTTATTAATTTGTTTTTATTATTTTGTTATTATTATTATTAATAATAATAATAATATAAGAACTCATGTATTAGGATCAACAACGAATTGCGACTATTGCGTTTACGTTTTAGGATTTTTCTATTTTCTTACATTTTCCATTTTTAAGTTTCCGTACATCAAATGGAAAAACGGAACCGTTGTCGAATGTTGTCCGTCTGTATAATCAAACATTTTTTAGGAATGATGATAGCTGAAATTCATGTCAAATGTTGATATGAGATCGCACGGAAATAAAAATCTATAGGGTTTTGAATCATGAAATTTGATCAGAAGAACCTACGAACTTCCAGGACAAAAGAAAGAGTCACAAGATGTAGTCTTATATTTTTTAGCTTCTTCATTTTATACAAAACTAGATTAGGCAAATATTATAAGTTTGACAACTTTGTATTATCCGGCACTGGAAAAGAACTATTGGAATATTTCTGGTAGTTTGACGCACAAGCTGTCAACAATGCGTACGACAAATTGTTGAACGCATGCGGAAGTACGCACAATAACCGCACCGGTCATGGGCATTCATCTGATTGACTATCACGGTCCATTATATTATGATGAGCCATAAGGACGTAACGTAGTAGCAGGTGCCTGACGTACCTACACGCGATCACTCCATCTAACTACCCACATTAGTCTAATACCTATACTTCATAGGTATTAGGTATAGTTGTGCGGTTTCTGCCACGTACAAAATAAGGGATCTTTAATTTATTCGGGAATTAAACATGTTTATTATATTAACGGGTTTTAACACGATAAGATATTAAATTTACTAGCCAAAACATATGCCTTTGCTCGGCGTTGTGTGAGCCGCGGTGTTTCGAACATTTAACATGTGCTAGTTAGCCTTTAATATCTTATCGTGTTATTACCCGTAAAGTAACTACAATATGTGTAATAAACACGAAAGTCCCAAACAAGTATTGTGTTTATTTTATTCCAGCATGTAATTTATATTTGCGCAAAATTTCAATCAAATCCGTTATGTCGTCTTTTTTGTGAAAGAACAACAAACATAAAACGTATAAAATTTTGCATTTATAGTATTAGTAAGTTAAGAAGATATATAAGAAGTAAGAATAAAGAATCTATATTGAATGAATTTTTCAAGGCGGTGATTATGCTAAATTAAACCTTTCCAATAGGAAGCTTAAATTATCATCAAATCAAATCTATACTCCATTGTAAACAGTAGTGTGAAAAAAAATAGGTTCATTCATCTACGTGAAATCGTCTTCTTTCTATTACTGTATGTGGAATCGCAAACCGATGACGCCAACTTTCTAATCTATGTGGGACAAAAAAGTGATATAATGCCGTTACTACTCTTAATTATACACATAAAACAGCGTGGGTTATTGACGATCACGCCGATGGAATAATCATTTTAAATTGTACATTTAACACTTTGCCAATTACGACTGTGTCTAATTGGAATTATCGGGCTAAAATTATTTAATTACTGGCTGTGCTGCGGTATTGGCCGCTTCGGTTTGTATTATATTGCTTAATAGCTGTACGGTACAGCTATATCTGTTGGTAAACAATATCAATATTTATAAAGCAATATCTGTTGGTAAACGGATACGTCAATATTATGGACTATCATAGCAATATATAAAACTCATTGGAATGACAGTGGCGCCATCTGTCTAAAATTGGCTAAAATTGGTGGTAAAGTGGTTAAATATCGTGTCTGTGAAACAATGGAAATACACATACAAAATTTCAACCTAATCGGTCAAGACGTTTAGTAGTTGACGTACCGACGGCAGCGCCACCTACCGGATCCAATTGTTTTAAGCATCCAGGTAACCATCGAAATACCCATATAGAATTTTAACCCAATCGGTTCAGCCGTTTGTAAGTTTATCCGTTTTGCCATGGGAATGAAGCATTTTTCCGTGGTAAAAAATAGCCTATGTCGATCTGTGATAATGTAGCATTCAAATGATGAAAGAATATTTGAAATCGGTTCAGTACTTTCGGGGCCTATTCCTTACATACAAACACACACACACACAAATAAATCTTTCCTCTTTATAATATTTAGTATGGATATGTATGCCGTATGGGTATGGTTTGTATTATACGGCAAAAGCTGACTGTACACGAATCTGATTGTATACTAACAATAAATGCGTTAGGCACTACAAAAATGTGCTAGAGACATTCCTCAGCCCAGTATGCTTCGAATGTGTATCAAGAGGCCGTATGTAAACAATTATATAGAAAATTAAATGTAAACAAAAATAGTTAGTCATTCCGGTCGTCATTCTACAACATCCCATTGTTCGTTTTTTCATCGTTTGAATATTAAAAAGGATTATCGCATTCAAGTGTCCCACAAAAAATTACAGGCCCGCGATATGTTATTTTTTTTTAATATATTACTCTAATTCAGGCGAAGGAGATATCGTTAACAATCCATATTATTGAAATTTTTATTTAAAAGACTAAGAGCCGGTTTCAACTACTATTAAAATATCAAGTAGTAATGAATATCTATGCAACTCTTTTTTTTACATGGGAAAATGCATTATGCATACCGCTCAGCCACCGGATTTGTCTGGACGGTTATGGAGGACTCGCACCCGCTAAAAACCACATGACAGCGATCTTCACGCCATTACCGAGTAGTGGGGCTACCATCAATCTTCCACCATCTCGGATGCAGCGATGCTTTCTTTTAGGAGCTCCCTTCAAAGCGGCAAAAGCGAGTCAGCAGCTACTTAGCCACTACGATATGTATCTAAACGATAGACCACGAGCCGGTTCTAAAGTTATATTACTATTGTCTCCCTATCTACCTCCCTAGATCGCGAGCGTAAGCCCGTCTTCTCCTTCCAAGCCGCCGCTGCCGGATGAGTAGCTGTGAGATTACTTCGCGCTCTCTTTCTGCCGCTTCTTTTTGGAAATGACAATTTCTGCAAAGGTACACATGGCCTTCCAGCATCTACTACTGTTAACCATGCCGTCAATTACCGCTGGCAGGGATAGGTTCCACAACTGTTCTGCTGCTGTTCTCATTCTGCAAGAATCTGGCGGTCATTAGCCCAGGCTGAACATACCTCAAGAGTATGCTGGGCTGTGTCCTCTAGACATTCGCTATGTTGGCATACCGCGTTTAGTTCTCTTCTGGCAATTATACTAAGAAACTTCCCAAAGCAGCCATGATCTGTAACTCCTAACTATCACATTTTATTGCTTCTAATTGAACTTGCATTCGATTATATTTCGATGGAAATACGATAAATATATTTCCTGTGGAGAGAGGAGGAGGAAGAAGGGCAACGCATCTGTATAGCCTCTATGCGGATGTCTATGGACAACGGTAGTCATGTAAATTACTCCGATTGCTCGTTTGCCTCCTTATGTTATAAAAATGTGTTCTTTATTTATTATTCGCAAGATCTTGCAGAGAAACTAACTAGATGCCACTAAAATAAACCTTTAGGTGCAGAATATATTAACGAACTCTCATGTTATTATACTTCTTTCCGGAAAGCGTTGGAAATAAAGACATTAAAAGCGCAACTAAAAATATAAATCCATTTAATTACAGGTAAGTACACAGAGGTGAAGGAACCGTGACAAGTATTTTATGGCAAGTTTGTGATTCATTCTTTATGTCGCAATTCGGGGTCGCTCCGTTAACGGTCAGCTCATGAGTGAGAGGTAATTGTTGGAAAAACAAATAAAATTACACAACTACAACTTGTGGCTAATTCTCGTTGGGTACTCACTTTACGGAATTAACACAATAAAATATTTATTAAAGGTACTAAGCGAAAACATAATTACACCATTGTTTCGGCCCAGTTACACCAACCGTGGTCACGAGGCGACTTTGTTACGTAAAATTATTACAAAATGTGTAACAAACATGAAAATCTCAAACAATTATTTCTTGTTGGAACAATAGTTCGTATTATTTAATTAGAAATTAGTCCATTCTTACGACCATATAAATTACGACTTTTAAAGCCCATACGCGAAAAGGAGTTTTATTAGTTTGAGGTCGATGCGTATATTGTATGTATGATATCTGTAGCATCGTAGCTGTCCATCAGATAAATCTACTTCGATGCGTTTTTCGTTTATTCGAAATTCAACTTTCTTGCGATGGTCTGTAGCTATGTTTGCTAAAAGTCAGTTCTGCCGATTGAAGATTTCAGCTTTTCTTTATGTTTTTTACGGTTAGCTTTTAATAATTTTCTAAATTAACGTCACTGATTGTTTGTCTATTGTGTTAAAATAATATTTTACATAATTATTGTTTCCGATGACTAATATGTTAGCGCTTTGTTATGTTTCATGTAAATTCGATTCGAAAACAGGGCTGGCACAGTGGTACAGGGCTCGGATAAGTGGAACATATTGCACCAGAGGTCGCGGGTTCGAATCCCGCCTTGGTCATGGACGTTTATATATGTATTTATGTGTATTTCTATAATAAAAATCATAAATATATAAAATTTCTTAAATTTATAAAACATATTAAATATATTCGGTTACCCGTAACAACAAGTCCTTACGGTACTTAGAATTAGAATTAGAATTTATTTATTTGCAGAAACATGGTACATAGAGATAGACATTAATAAATAGCACTTAGCACGGGGCTAGCCTACCGTGGTGTGTAAAGTCCACAGATATTTATTATTATTATTATTATTATGTTTGTAGGATTATTCCTTCTCGGTTGGCCAAGACTAACCGGTAGCTAATAACATCCACGGGCCAAAGCCAAGTGGACATTATAGAGTATTTGTGTACGAGTGCTTGTGTTGGGTTTAACTGCAGGAATTTTCTAGTGATACGGCATGTATTTAGAATGACTGCTTTCTGTTATTATTATTATTATTATTATTATTATTATTATTATTATTATTATGCATTCACTGCATTTAGGTATACAACATTATCATCATGCACATGTAACTATCGTTAGATATTAGTATAACGTTCATTCATCTTGAGCCATGACAGTTGAATTGTTAACAGGGAAGTGATGGGAACACAATAAACTTACTAATAAATAATTAACTGCACATAATTATTTTGTTAATATTATTTTATTTTAATTGACACATTTGTTAAAATTGCATCATTACTACTGTTAAAACTTGTAACGGCTGACCGACTAGCAGATTGAAAGGTAATCTGCCTAATCTACACTCCAATGCCAATGGATTTAAAAACAAGATTAAGGTTGGCCTGCATTTGAATACAGTGTTGATCTTGAGGGGGCTAGAGCTGGCGTGCAGATTTAAAAAATGTATGGAATAAAGATCCTTGTAATAAGTAAATTACATTGGGCTTTAGGGTTACAGTCACATCACGTATTTTACTGGCCTCAGATGGGTCATATTTTTAAATATATATTAACATTACTGTAGAATGTGTTCTATGTTTCCTTTTAGACACACCAATTCACAGAGTACAGTCGACTCAATTCAAAAGCGCGCCAAAAACAAAACTTGTTCTCATTAAATTCATGAATTTAAATAGATTCATTACCAAAATATGTAGTAAATTGAGGTAACTTACCATTATTTTTAAT
>LUGF01045895.1:0-18467 GCA_001625245.1 Calycopis cecrops
TAGTCATGAAAATGGCTACAACTGCTCGTTTGCCCCCCTATACCATAAAAAAAAAAAATTTCATTGTTTTTGAGCCTGAACCTTGCATGCAGCGTGGCACTACCTCTTGCTGAACTGTGTCACGTCCCACAGGTACTGCGACAAGACGCCCGACTTCAAGTCCTGCTTCGCGAACCTCACCGACACCCTCAACCCGTGCGTGAGCGCCGAGCAGAAGAGCAGTCTGAGGACAGTGCACAACGTCAGCGAGCAGCTGGCGGAGTTCGTGTGCTACAAGGACGGCGACAGGATCGCGCGTGAGTGTGCGGCGTAGGGGCCGGACGAGCAGTCGCATGATTGTTACTCAGATACGCTGCCCTTCCACCTCCCCACCACTGGGTCAAATTTGACCATTTTTAATGATAATTATTATCTAATCATCCTATAAGTAACCCCAACTAGTTTTAGTAGTGAATCTCATTATTGCTCAAGATGGATGTTCAACAACTTATCGAAATCTCAAATTGTGTGATTGTCTATAGCGAAGTTTTGGACGAAGTCAATGAAAAAATGGTTAGGAGTGTATGTGTGTATATAACATATACTAAATAAATCACACTTTTTTTTCGGAGCTTGAACTTTTGCTGTGGAAGCGAAGATTGTAGGTAAAAACGACAGAGACAGAAAACAGACGCTATCAGTTATGTTAGACGTAATTGTTGACGATCAAGGAGTAATTTTTATAATTCTACTAGCTGCGCCCCGCGGTTTCACCCGCGTAACTTTCGATCCCGTGGGAATATCGGGATGAAAAATAGATGTTGGCCGATTCTCAGACCTACTCAATGTGCTCACAAAATTTCATGAGAATCGGTCAAGCCGTTTCGGAGGAGTATGGCAACGAAAACAGTGACACGAGAATTTTATATATTAGATTGACTATTCTGAATAAAAACTTTTTCATTTCATTGCATAAGCCGCAAGTGGCACTTTGAGGAGCAAGACACGGCGAATAAACAACTGAACCCGCGCACGTCCCTACACTTACGCATTTAACTAATCTATTGCCGGCCAAACGTGTCAAGTGACAAGCTCGAAAAATAGAAAAGATTCTTATTTACTTGTTTAGTTGTTATTTGAATGTAAGTTGCAACTTGCTACTGAATTTTGTGTTTACGTGGTAACTTATCACTTAAAATTAAGATATAGTTTTACTTAACTACTTACTTAGTAAGTGTAAATCAGGCATAAATCAGCCTTTAATATTTTTATGCCTAATTATCAGACATATACCAGTACACTTGTCAAATTATTTAGTTTTAAGTCAAATGGCCAATATATGAGTAAATGGCTAATATAAAAAAAAATTAAAATTTCGTATCTGAATTGGAGAAGGAAGTAAATTTAATTTATATGACATACATGTGTGAAACCTCGGGGCGTAGCTAGTTCACAAAGAGTCGTTCCCCTTACTGATACCACGCGTTATCGCCAATGTGACCAGGGGTCAACTCGGTCCTCTGCCTCATCTGGGGCGAAGATGCTGTCGTCCGCCGATAGGGAGCGATAACGGACTGGGGCAAATAGTTGATACGACGTGCGACGTCAAATTAGGATAGGTATTATTATCATTGTAAGGCCGGCATCGTTTTGCGGATGTCTATGGACGGCGGTAGTCACTGATCACCTGCTCGTTTGGCCCCGATAATATACATATAAAAAAAATAAGCGGTTCAAGCGGATCAGTGCTGACGCCAATCAGCAAATGCCGAGCTTGAGACAGTTTTTGCAAGATCTATTTATGTTTTTTTTATCAAACCATACTATACTAACTTTCCAAAATAAATACATATCTTATTTTATTTATTTTTATATTATGTTTATCACTTGGGGAGGGTACTCTATGCTATTATATTTTGTAAGAGGTAGCGCCACGCTGGACTCATGTAGCCGAGCTAGGCCGGCGCGACCGGGGAGGTAGCTCACTCTGTACGTGCGTAAAATGACGACTGTACTGTCGCGTTTCGTGCGGAGTGTACTTACACCGCCGCGCGCCGCCCCAATGAGGTGGGAGGAGGAAGGTGTATACTTTATAGCTTATACTTATATACTGACCAAGGGTCAAAGGTCCACAAAACAATAATAAAGACCATGCTTTTGTTTACTGCATTAATGACGTCATCGTCCACGGCGCGAGAAACAAATAGTATACGCCGCGCGTCGTTAGATACTAATAACTAGGTTTCTACAAGTTATAAGTACATCCTGCTTATATTTTGTACTAGCTGCGCCACGCGGTTTCATCCCCATAAGTTTGGATCCCGTGGAAATATCGAGATAATATGCCTATATGTTGACCCGACCTGTTAGTACCTAATATTCATGCAAAATTTTAAGTAAATCCGACAAAAATCAGACAAAAATTCTAAAAACTTTATTTTTGGCCTCTACATCGATTGTAGATCGCGCCTCAAGTATTCGTTTAATAAAATATTCCTTCAGCATTGACTTTCTTACGATTTTAATTTTTATTATATGTACCCATAGATAAGAAAAGTCATGCATATGAAATTTGTCACAGATTTAAACTACAACCTGGAATGATTAAACTTTTAAAATCAATAAAAATTGTTTAATTCTAAAATTGGTACTTCGTGATAATGTAGATTTCTATTAGTGAAAGAATGTGTAAATTCGGCCCAGTAGTTTATAGCCTATTCAATACAAACAAATTTTCTGTTTTCAATATAAGTATAGATAGATATTATTATAGATATAGAAGAATAGACACAATAATGTCGTAGTCCTACTGATTAAAATCGCGCGCCTATGTCCAACATTGGCCATTCTCCGATTCATGACGATGACGATGATGATGATGATGATGATGATGATGACGATGATCAAATCGCGTCGCACACCTACTACATCTAATATATAAAATTCTCGTGTCACAGTTTTCGTTGCCATACTCCTCCGAAACGGCTTGACCGATTCTCATGAAATTTTGTGGGCATATTGAGTATAGGTCTGAGAATCGGCCAACATCTATTTTTCATCCCGATATTCCCACGGGATCGAAAGTTACGCGGGTGAAACCGCGGGGCGCAGCTAGTCTTATATATGTACAAAATCCTTGTAACATACTAATAAATAGATATGATAATTCATTAAAACGACTGGTTTGAGTTCAAGGCACATAGTTTTTTATACGCATCGCCGTGCTGTACCGGATTTAAAATTGTATATAGAATATACTGATAGATTATATTTTGAAATTATTTGTTCTTGCTGCATTGCAGCAGTATAAGTCACGATCAGGATTTGCCTGGTTCAAACATCCATGTGAAATCTATATAGGTATACTAAGGCGCAATACACACTGAGCCCGCCGGGCCGCTGACAAAGCCCGGCGACACAACCCGGGCGGCCTGTATGAAAAGAATCATGTCGGCAACATGTGCCTGCGCGTGTTACCCGCCGACATGTTGGCGGCTTGGGTACGCTTGCGCTCGCCCAACAGCTTCGTTCCCTTTGGAGCAATCCAGCCAAATATATTTCTCATCTCAAGCCGCCGACATGCCGCCGACCAAGTTATCCGACTTTTTTTTTTTATGGTATAGGGTGCAAACGAGCAGGTGGTTAGTGACTTCCGCCGCCCATAGACATCCGCAAAACTAGGTGTCTTGAGGACGCGTTGCCGGCCTTTAAGGAAGAGGTATGCTCTTTTCTTGAAGATCCCTAAGTCGTATCGGATCGGAAATACCGAGGAAGGCAGCTGGTTCCATAGTACTGTTGTACGCGGTAAAAAATGGCGTTTATACCGCTCAGTACTACATTTAGGAATATCGAGATGGTGGGCATGGAACTTTGAGTTCTGTCGCGATGTCCTATGATGGAACTCAGCTGCTGGTATTAAGCCGAACAATTCCTCGGTACACTCCCCATTGAAAATTCGGTAAAAGATGCAGAGGGAACCGACATCTCTCCGTAGGGCCAAAGGATCGAGCTGCCCGGAAATAACAGGGTCATCAACGATTCGAGTCGCTCTACGTTGAATACGGTCAAATGTATCTAGCTGATATTTCGGGGCCCCTGCCCAAAGGTGGGAGCAGTACTCCATATGCGGGCGGATCTGCGCCTTGTAGAGTTGCAGTCGGTGGGCTGATGTGAAGTACTGCTTAACCCTACTGAGTATACCCATCTTCTTTGTGGCAAGTTTAGCCTTTGATTCCAAATGACTTGTGATGTTGTGATGTCGGCGGCCCGGCGGGCTCAATGTGTGTTGCGCCTCACAGGCACCATCAACCGCCCACCTATGTCAATCGTCGCCCTGTTTGTTTACGTTAACTATGGCTTATCAACTGTTTTGTTTTATGAGAAGTGGGCACTCTAGCAATAAATTAAACACTTATACTCTTATTTCGTTCTGTAAACCTGTCACCTATGGTTTCTTGGAATTTAGTCGTTGTTTGACATTGTTGCAGTTGCCTTATTGCGCTAACAATTCCTGTCTTTTTTCCGCCGTAGTGTGTGAATACTGTTTAATTTGAGGTTTTAGTGTTCGATTATTGTCTGTTACAATAAAGAATGCCACTTGATGCTACTGGTGCAGGGGCACTACTAGGGCAGTAGCTGTAGCCGACGCTGGGTACAGCCAACGTTACATCGCTCGTACACTCGGTGTACCTCGAACTACGGTACGGGATGCCATCAGACGACTTCGGGAGACAGGCTCATACACCCGCAAGCCAGGTCAGGGCTGACATCGATGCACTTCAACTATAGATGAACTTTTTGTTGTCTGAGAAGAAAGACGATTGGCAGAGAGTAATCTGAGGGCTTATCGCCCAGCTCGCGCCCCACAACTTCTCCCACTACATCGTAGACCAGAGCCAGATTTGCACGACAGTACGCTGACTGGACTGTGGAGGACTGGAAGGACGTACTCTTCTCAGATGAGAGCAGAATAGGCTTAAGAGGTCTAGATGGACGTCAGCGTCGACGCGCGTCGTATATATATATGTACTTATATATAGTGTAGCAAGCAATAGCTCCTACCTCGACCGGGTTTGCGTTGCCCTTTATACGATACGCTTGGGGTATTCGATGTTGGTGTAAAGTCGTTAAACGAAATGCTTTCTTGATAGGACTTATGTATTGTTTGCTGTTTACAATACTTCGTACTGTATCTTGACGATTTATTTGATAGTAGTAATAGATATGCCGGGGGAGATCCTTGAGCGTGCGAAGAAACCGGGAATCTGCCGCATGTTATTGCATTCCATTGTATTGAGACATTTGTTTCAAGTTGCCATGAGTTGTTATAAACGAGCTTTAGATTATTATAGTAGTGTGTTAGCTAAAAAAATTTAAGTACTTAACATTTGAAAAATTATTGGTGAAGATGTTTATAGACAGTAAATTAAATAAAAATCGTTTGAACACAACATAAAAGGCAACTAACTACATTTCGTGACAGAACAATAAAACTTAAAATACAATTAAATACTTAGTAAATTAACACTTGGTAATATATCTTAACTAATATACCTAATATTAAACTACTTTACTCTATTCGCTCTTAGATATCCCCGATCTTCACAAGTGTCAATTATAGATTTAGATTTAGCCCATTTTAGATTTTGAAATAAATAGATATTAAGTCCTTATCTATAGATTTTCTTTCAATAGTTAACCAGCTTTTAACTGAACTATTGGGCGACAGAGAATTCATGCTGTCAACCCAACATTGTATTTTTTTTATTATATTTACGTAATTTATTTTAGAACAGTGTTTTTTTATTATAGTTACAATTAGTAATAATAATAAAAATACTTTGTTCTTATCGAATAGATAATTTCTTGTTTTTATTACATTGTTATTTTGTATTTTCCGTTTTATATCCGCATTTCACTTAATCCAATAGATCTGTAGAGATTCTTTCACAACACCTTTCACCGAAGAGAATATTACCCACCTATGTTGTTAGGCATGAAAGTATCTATTACACAGTCTTTTAGTTTCCCAACTCCCTTCCCAACCAACTTTCTGAATTACGGCTGTTAGAAATTGTACGTACCCTTTATGACCTTTTGTTTTTTGCGACCCGGGAGTCGAACCCGGAATCACACGAATGTGTGTGACCACAAGGAAGTTTGTATGTTTGAAGGCGCTAGTCTCTGGAACTACTGGTCCGATTTGAAAAATTATTTCAGTATTGGTTAGACCATTTAGCGAGGAAGGCTGTAGATTACTTTTCAACTGACTGTGGTAAAAAACACATAAACGCGTTGCGGGCGTCCAATACTGCATGTGCCTACATTTGTGTCTCAGATAGTTATCTACTGTAAAATGTGCACTTCCAGTGTTCATCGCGGAGGGCGGGCCCGAGTGCTTCGAGCAGAAGAAGTCGGAGATCAGCGAGTGCGTGAACAGGACCCTGGGCGTGTCGCTGGACCCCAACAACGTCACGGAGGCGGACCTCGCCGGCCTTAACGAAGTGTCCTCGCTGTTGGACGTCAACAGCACGCTCGCGAAACTCAAGTTTGGTGTGAGTATTTCTTTATAGAATTAATGATTCATTTAGCAAGAGAACTTAGAAAAAAAAAACAATCGAATAAAATGAAAATATTGTTATAGCGCATTCGATTTAATAGTTGATGCGATTTTTCGATTAATTGAATAACAATCGTCGCGCAATCGAGCGCGTGACGCAATCGTAAGCAGCCTGCGGGCTACGGTTCCATTATTCGATTGTCGCTTCGATTTAGTAGTCGTCGTCGCGATAAATTCGTACAATCGACGTGCTACTAAGTTATAAAGTTACAGCACAAATTGGTAGTTAAAGTTAGTACGATTACCTTGTCAGTCATAATCGCCTGTCGAACTTTTTTCTCTTGCTCAAAACAAGCGAATAACGTCGATTGTTGTCGATTGTTATCGAATAAACGGAACAATCGACTAATTCGATAAATTTTAGTAGTAATCGCCCATCGCTAGTACCAGCTGCGTTGGAGTGGCATATTGCCAGCGGGTTTGGAGAGGTACCTATCTCCCCCTCACACGACTCCGCCGCAGAGTGACAGTTGTGCTGTCGCGTTTAGTGTGTAGCAACACAAACCGCACGCACACACGTGGTGTGTGGCTCTATGCGGATGTGTATGACGTGTGTGGTGTGTAATCCGGCCACAGACGTTGAAAACGCCGTATAAAGCACAGGCGGTGCAACGTGGAAGTTGACAAACGTTGCGATAGGCTGCTTCGTAATGTGGTTTCAAGTAACATTTTAAAGTCACTTTGAATTTTGCAATTATTCATCACCATCAGCACAAGGAAGTCCACTACAGGACATACCAGGAGTCTCGGAAGCGGGACAGTTGGAAGGCCTACCGATGGCCGTGGAGGAGGAGTAGTACGGCAACGCATCTGTGTAACCTCTATGCGGATGTCGGAGAACGGCTCCGACTGCTCGTTTGCCTCTTATACTGAAAACGAAAAAAAATCTGGACGGTTTGTTTGCAGGAGCCGGAGTGCAAGCAGATGTCCGACCTCCAGAGGTGCGTCGTGGGCAAGCTGGAGTCGTGCGCCTCCACCACCTCCGCGAACATCGTGGAGGCGCTCTTCAAGTTCGTGCGCAAGGTCACGCCGTGCAGCAACTACCCGGTGAGTGCACGTGCGCCGTCACACCGCCGAGTGACGTTGGCCGGAGGTGCCTCTGGCTAGGCTACGCTGTTGGGTTTTGTGCAGTTAGTTACTGGAAACCCATTTGTGGAGATACCTCTCTCTCTTGCGATGCCGCCGTAAAGCTGTGGTTATTCTGTCGCACCAGTGATCCCGAATATAATCGAGTGAAATCGATAGAACTGACTACTAAATTGGCGTTTCTGACCTGAAGGTAGACAGATTTTTTATTGAAACTAAGGGTTTAACATAATACATATTTTTACCAGACTCCCGACACTGCCGGGGATTCGATTTTAACCGTAATTAACATGACCAAAATCGGTAGATTTACCGAAAATTCGCTCGGTCAGGACCAAAAGTCGGTAGAAATACCAAAAAGCAGTAGGTTCGAGAGCAAAATCTCGCATATCAAGCGGTGGTATAAGAGTTAGTCATTTATATAACTTATTATTGTTATGTAACTACGAATAAGTTGTTGTTAAGTTGCACTTTATTCTTAACACTTTATATTTTGTATTAGGACGAAGAAGAGATTGTCGCGAGAAAAATGAACAACGTAAGTGATGGAGCTTAGTGATGGGATTGTTTGTTTTGTTTCTTTTTTGTTTTCTGTTGTTTTCATTATTTTCAATTGTAGGGCCGTCCGTCATCCGTAGCGTCATTGTGTGAAATATCACCGCGGTAAAAACTGGTAAAAACTAGGTGACTAGTGTTTACTCCTTATGAACGTTTTAGAAGTGAAAGGTGTGCAAGAGTAAGCTACTACCCGGTCACATTACCTCTGGACCTGGCGTTGATGACGTCATGTCGCATCGTCGCTCGACTACGGTGCGCGTACTGACGCAACAGAGTGAACGCGGGGCCGTGAACGGGGAACGGGGGCAGGGCGCACATTCCAGCCAGGACCACATAATGTGATCGAGTAGGACGTAAGCGCTTTAAAGCGTTACTGTTTCACACGTTTTACTGCTAATGTTATTTTTTGTCGCGGACTTTAAATGTCGTTTCGTAAGGAGTGAGCTCTAAATGATCATTTTAAAAGCGTATTCTTGCAGTGCAATTTTATCTTGGCCAAATCATTGGCTTTGCCTCATAAAGAAAAATCTGGAAAGGTGTTACGAATATAGACATTGTAAGGAATAGAAAGTACCAAAATGTATACCAACATACAATATAGAAGGTAACATTAATATCACTCGTACAACTCACCAAACTTACTATAATATGTTGAAAGTGTAATGTAGTAATAGAAATTAATATATTTTTAGACAATTACCCCCTTATTAATAAACATAGAATAACTATATCCAAGTAATAACCTAGTAATAAACTGACATCTGTCAAATTCCATACTTTTTATGTGTTTTTTATTATGGAATTTGACAGATGTCAGTTTATTACTAGGTTATTCCTTGGCTAGAGTTATTCTATGTTTATTAATATGGGGGTAGTGTTTGCTTTAAGTAATAATAAAATATTATAAATTTAGATGAAAAATATTATAAATAATCAATTATATTACAATAAATATATACGCAGGGTCATCGTAATTTCGTTGTCTGGTCATATTTATTTTTCGGATTTTAAATTAAAAAAGCTCGTCTACACAACTTTCGTAATGATTCAATAATGAGTTTACCAACAATAGAAAAAGAAACATTATTCCTCTTATATAAATATTACCTACATTTTAAACATGTATCAAATGTAAAATATGTTGCTTTTGTGTCGACTTACTCATAACTTAAGTTACAAATGTGTTTGTTTTTATTTGTTTGTTACATATTTTTTTTATTGTTTCATAATTTTTTTATATTCATTTACAATATTTTTATTCATTACAATTAGGAGACGTCGTCGACGGATATCCATAAATCTCCGAGCGAAGAAAAAACATCCCATATCCATAGGAGCTCATTTCTTATTCTATTAGATAATCATATGTTGTATTACGTTACTTTATGTTATAGTGTATTAAGAGGAACTGAATATGTCGTGTTTTGGGCTAATAATTTGGTTCACATCTTCATTCTTCTACATTATGAATCCATATCGAGTTTCATTATAAACCGAAGGTAGCTGGAAAAGATAGTCCTTACCTATTAGTTATTACTTTGGACAAGAATTTCGACATAATTCTAGTAACAACCATACAAATGCCATTTTTTGTTAGCTTCAATAGCTAGACCTATCTACCATGTAACCGCAAATTAGTATTTCTAATAGTCGTGGATTTAGTACTTATCATATTCTTAGAGTTAGAGCTAGCGTGTTTTAGATTCCCAGTAGGCATTAAAATAATAGTCATTTAAATTTTAGACATCGAGAAAATAAATAGGTATTTAGCATATTTTTAGAATATCATATGCCTAGAAAGTCTAGCGTTCTTTAGATATAGTTTTAGCACTCAGTTTAATTATTCCATCTACGTGTGTATTAATATCTCTATATTTATATATTCTGTATTTACTTATACTCTCTATGTTTCAGGAACCCCAAGTGCACTCCAGCGGGACATCTCTGCTGGCCCTCAAGTCTATTGCAGCAAGTGTGTTAGTGATCAGTATGTTGCTATAAGTACAAAGAGCTTTGTAGATTAACATTTGTATGGCTTGGCATAAACCTGATGATGAAATGAAAATATCAGTGTCTAGTAAAATTACGCAAATGTCATTATAAAATTGGCTGAACCGATTCTATCGTGGTCCTTTAAACACTAGATCATATCCCGACTCGGACGATTCGGATGACTGTCGAAACGTCGGGAAAACGAGGTTTTAATTTTGAAGGAACCGCGATTGAATATGTTTAACTGACTTTATATTAATGTGTCTAGTGTTAGTTTGATTGATGAAGAGTAGAGATTGATGAGGAGAATCTGTAGCTACTAGGCTCTAAACTTCCTCGCTCATCGGCGAGGAAAGGAAGTTCGTGACATTAAATTTTGCTTCGCCCGACTACCGTCAGTTTTATGCTAACCTGTATCTTAATTTCGCTGTAAGTTCAAGATGTGAAGTATATTTTTGTAGTATTTATAGGTATTACAAAATATTATGTTGTTAGAAAATGTACAAATACCCGCTTTTACTGCTCGAGTTCGTAATGATAATGATAGTGTCAAGTCAGTGGCTCTAATAACAGGAGACAATTTAATTTATAATAAATATATGGCACTAGGCGACTAACACCCACGGCAACTAGATTTAAAGTGAATATTTGCCTTTATTTCTCCTAACATTAATGAACGTTGCAAAACTGTTTGTAGATCCGATTGCCTAAATATATAGTTTCATGTCTGTGACGAATTCATGCATTTCCTTTCTCTATCTCCTTTTATCTTCTCTAAAGGAAGAAGGAAAGAATGGGGTCCCGCCTTTCTGGCTGGAGTTGAAGACAGTTCCCCTCCCCTACATCTTACGCAGTGACGTAGTATGAAGATCTATTACCCCACTCCGCATAAAGAGTAGTGCATCCATAACAATTCTTACACTGGATGGCTTTCGATATGTCCCACGCGTCGGAAGAGAACGGGACAGTGGTATACTGTTATCTCTTTTCTTACTAAAACGAGACAACACTATTATTGCGTATTAGTCGTCACAGATGTTAAATTTAATAAGCTAGAACAGTCAATGTCTAATGTAGATTTAACACTTTATTTCATGTGTTGTGCCAGTATGAAAAATTGTGCCAAAACTCATGCCACAGTTTAGACCCACTGATGTTATATACAGAGCTATAGATACAATCTCGTCTTAGTTGTAAATTAGCGTGTTTATGTCATGTTATAAGTGATGTTAGATTGCTAATAGATGCACCGTACATATCTGTTAAATATCGAGATGCCAAAATATGTTGGTGGCGATGGAAAATATAAGAAATTTCAAATGATTCTTTTAATCGATTACAATGTTTCGATATTATAAAATATTTGTAACCAATGTGGTTAGTGATATTAATGAGGGTTTCCAGTATCGCTCACCAGGTGGCAGCACTGAGGCGACACAAAATACAAACAATAATCAATAATGACAACGCGACATAGTTGCATACACAAAAACGAGTAATTACTATCGTCATTAATACACATTATATCAACAAATACAAATCATTATTGAGAATACATAATATCGTTATTTTTTATGATTATTATCTTTTAAATAGAATATAACGTGTTTGGATATACTCAAGAATTATCTTTCTAATATATAATAATAAATCAGATAATATACGTATTGCCTAGGTGGCGCCAACTGGTGGTGTGTTTTGTGAATATTCCCTAGCTTGTAGATAGATTTTATTATTGGAAAAGACCTGTAAGACATTCCACGGAGATAAGACATATGCTTGCTATATACAAGTTGTGTGGTTGATAAAATATAATGTTTGTAAGTGTGTATGTATCATGCATATTATAACTCTGTTGAATATTTGCATTCCAGTCTTTGTTTCATATATTGAGTATACTTAGCATTATCTAGATTTTTGTGTTTGCCTTAGTTTGCTCAAGTTACAATTATTTACAGATACTTTTATTTTAAATCATGTTCCACAGTTTATGTATGTGTTTCTGAAGTAAGTGCCGATGGCGCAAGATTCAAGTGCAGCCGATTTATTTTCAACTGTTCATGACGGATACTTTGCATTAGACGTGCATAAAGAAGTTTCTGTATCACTATAATACAGAACTATTTCTGGTCCATGAAACTACTAGACAGATTTTATTGAAATTTCCCACAGAATTTATTAATATCCCACAGAATAATTTAAAATATAGACTATACTTTTATTTGGACGTGTGTACACACGCGCACACACAGACACACACGTACATAAGTGTGCACACGTCAGTTATTAATCTTTATTATATACTTCGATTTCTGTTACGTTCCAATTTAAGGAAAATTATTGTGATATAATACAGGTATCTATTTATTTTTTTATGTACGAAATATGAATGGAGAAAGTTAAGCAAAGTGATTGGTTTGTCATGTACTAAGAAATTTAGATATTTTTAAAATATAACGTAAAATATGGGTAATAATTTGGCCTATGAAGACATGACAACACTGATACCTAAAGAGTAAAGGAAAACTCGTTTTAGATTTTTAAATTCTTCTTATATATTATTATCAAAGTCATAAATGCCAAAATTATAAATATTTTAAATAATAGAGCACTCGGACAGATAGGCAGCATATATTTCCATTATGGCAGCATATATTACATATGATTTAAAGGACATTTAAATCATAAACCCTAAAGCGAGCTTACTTTTGAGTTGATTTGTCCGCGCTAGAAGCTTCTGTTGTGCAAATACTTTTGATTTCTTAATGGTATCAAACGATATTGCCGTGAACGTTGGATGCGCGATGATTTGTTTTTATATAATTATAAATCATACGATGTAGATTGTTGCGACATTTTTTAATTGATGATGAATGTTTATAAATGGAGGAAAAAGAAAACGTTGCTTAATAAATGGTATGGTATCATGTGTGTTTTATTCTTTACTAGCTATATTTTTTTTACACCCGCAGTTTCGCGCGCGTCAGTATTTTATTTAATACAAAGTATCCTATGTCCTTTCTTATACCTCTTAAGAATGTGTGATCGATTGAGTAGTTTTGGCGTAAGAAAAAAAAGGACAGCACACACGAGCGGCGACCGGCGACTTAGGGCCGGCGCTCATTATCGGCATCGGCAAGTAAAGGGATCCTTTGGTATCCCTACATGCAAACGCACACTGTCGGAAACTATGCCTTGGCATGCTGCAACATTCTTAGGGATGACGAAGCGTCTTTAAGCATGTCGCACCATCCTCAAGCTTGCCGAAGGACGCCTCAACGCTGTGCAAACTAGCCCCGAGTGTTGCTTCGGAGTTCGGCGCCGGCGGCGGCGCGGCGCGCTGCGGCACGTCGGGCGACGGCGGCGTACCGAAGGATCCCGAAGAGTCCCGAACCATCTTCAAAGCTGCCGATACAGTAGCCTCAAGCATACCGAAGCGGTATTTTTGTTACTACGGTCATTTATCATTGAAAATTCTACTTTATTGCCATGAAGTTAATGTGTAATGCTTTTTATCACCTAAAATCCTCAGCCGTGCCGATGCCGATGAGCGCCGGCCCTTAGGCGCTTTTTAGAAGCTGAATGCAGCGACTAGACGCGGCGAGCGCACACTTCAAGACGCCAGACGCGGCGAGTTATGCTCGAGTTATGCGGCGCTCATGTATGTCAATTAACGTCTAAATGCAGTCGCGATACTGTCGCACGAATACTGCGACCGGTCGCAGAGAGTCGCAAAGTCGCCGGTCGCCGCGTCTAAAAGTCGCGCGTGTGCTGTGGCTCTAAAAGCGTAACAAACTCACATTCACACATGTAATATTAGTAGGGATTCGACTCCGGCGAAACAAAGAACGTAACGTAAGAAGGACGTACGATGAGGATTCCGCATTAACGAGAGTTAGTCGGAGACAAGGAACCCTAACCGTTCCGCCATATCCGTGTAGCTTTATAACAATTGTTAGTACGTGGTAGCGCCACACTGCAGCTTGCATGCCGAATTGGGCCGCCACGACCGGGGTACCTCTCGCTTACACGAGACGGGCGTAGTGACAACTGTGCTGTCGCGTTTCGTCCGGTGTGTACCTAAGTAGCCATTGTCCCATGAAGATTGGATGAGAAAGGTGGGAAGCGTATCTGTGTAGCCTCTATGCGGATGTCTGGGCGTCGATAGTCATGAAAATGGCTCCGACTGCTCGTTTGGCCTCTTTACCATATTAAAAAAATATTACACTTGTAATTGGGCATCAGTATACCTACCCATATACCATATTTAAAGACTACATAAAGTTATTACAATATTATGACTTCAAAACCAACAATAAATTCATATAGAGCAATTGTTACCAGGTGACATAGCGGCTTATTTAGAATGTCTTTCGTTTACTCGAGACCGGCGTAAAGGGACAGCTGTACTGTCGCGTTTGGTGTGGTGTGTAAGTAGCCGGTGGCCCATGGAGGGAGGAGGAGAAAGAGTATATGGCTTCTATTTCTCTTTTGGCCCCTTATACCAGTGGCGTAACTGCAGGGTGGCAAGTCGGCAAAATGCCACGGGCCCCCAGCCGGAAGGGGCCTCCGGAGAGGAGAATCCCAACTAAAAAAAAAAAAAAAAAGCTTTATGTGTTGGGAGGCCCATCCGATGAATTTACCACGGGCCTCGAGCAGTATAGTTACGCCGCTGCCTTATACTATAATTATTTTTCTTTAAAAGCAATATATTACTTATCCGCTAATAAACTTCCATCGTTTCTAGGGAATGAACAATAAATGACAAATATCAGTGTTATAATAAAATTGTATTTATTAGGTACATTATTCTTGAACACCGTCTTCAATCTCCAAGGAATCACTTCTGTAAAACAAAATATCTACGTGAGTAACGTTAATTGCTTCTTGAGGGCAAGAAGCAGAGCTTGCACGACCGGGGAGGTACCTCCAGCTTACGTGATACCGGCGTAAAGTGACAGCTATACCGTCGCGTTTCATGCGGTGTGTAAGCAGCCCGTGAAGGAGGGAGGGGGATAGAATATGTATAACCTCTATGTAGATGTCTATGGGCGTCGGTAGTCATGAAAATGGCTCCCACTGCTCTTTTGTCTCCTTATACTACTAGAAAAGCAGCGCTATTGATGGATAGCAGCAATTACACGAGACCGGCGTGAAGTGACAGCTGTGCGGCGGTGGCGTTTCGTGCGGTGTGAAAGTAGCCGGTGGCCCATGGAGGGGAGGAGAAAGGGGGGCAGCGCATATGTATATTCGCTATGCAGATGTCTATGGGCGTCGGTAGTCATGAAAATGTCTACAACTGCTCGTTTGCCCCCATATACCATAAAAAAAAAATCGGTATGGCACCACTATCGCAAAGTGATTGCTGACAGTTTCATGCGACTTTTAGTTTACTAATACACAAGATGGTTATTGGCTAAATATATACGCAGTAGTACCACAAAAATAAGTAACAGCGGCTTTCGTTGTTGATGCAGAAGAGTGCAACAAAAGCCAATCTAATCCGATTTATTCTACAATTCGCCAATTAGGCTTAAAATATAACAAGACGCAAGCTCATGCTATCTCGCTCGCCATATCTGTACTGCATCACTTTTGACGTTTGTATGAATGACAACTGACGTTGGGCTACGCAACTGGCGAATGCCAACACAGCAGCTCTCATTCGACCAATGGCGAATGAAGAATTTCCCGTGCAAAAGTATTGCTCTGTGATTGGCTGAAATATTTTCGCGCATTTCAAAAACATGTTTACTGCGCTGGTACATCGATGTAACTTATTTCTGTGGTGTATACACACCTTGCACGGCGAGCCGTTCTTGATGTATCTCAACAGGGACTCGGCCATGTTGCCGGGGGTGGGAGAAGAGCACTGCTCCAGGGCGTTCACGACGCACGTCGAAAGCTGGTCGAACTTGGCACATCGGTCCTGGAAACAGAATAATGTTTATGGAACAGTAGCGTAGCGTGCATTAGAATATGGTTTGGGGGCCCTTTGGGAAGTTTTTATTCAATTTCGCTTACGCACGTTGGGGGCCCCTATGACTGTATCCCGTAATGTAATCCCGAATTGTTTCGAAATTCTACAGCTAAATTCCGACTAGGTATGCAATATTGTCCAAACTGAATTTCAGCTACGGCGGCCCATTCTGTAGCGACGAGCCTACTGCGCAGGGCATATTATAGAGCACAAGTATTTGCGCACACATAAGTGCACTCTATTCCCTCATTCTCCTATTCCGATGGGTCGGCAATCCGTCACGACCGGAGTGAAATCAGGCTCAGTACTGACGGCTTAACATGCCCTTCGAGGCACGGGTGTGATATCGCCGACTTCCACACTGGACTGTTGATAGCAATTGAAAAATAGAAATGTATAGTTCCCTTGATACAGATTTTATTGATACTTGATACAGATAAGACCGGGCGATATTGTTATACCCACCAGTCGTATCTGCGTAAAATCTATGTCAAGCTTTTTAGTACCTAATAGATAGGGCCTAATGATCTGCTAAAAGGCTAGAATACTAGTTAGTATCAGAGGTGAGAACATACATCGATGGACAGAGCTTTAGCGGCCTCGACGGACGCGATACCCTCTCGCACTTGGGTGGCGCACTCACGGATGGCGTTGGCCTTCTCTTGGAAGCACTCGGGGCCGCCCTCCGCGATGAACACTGGAAACGAGAATACAATATTAATACCTGCCATGATACACAAAATAATAACGTCGTCTTAGCCGAATATCGGCGAACATCGGGCAACCCGACATAACTTGAGAGAAATTAGGATCAGGACTTAACGTGCTCTTGGAGGCAAGGCTGTTCCTGACACCGAACCTGATAAGATATTGAACAATTCAAATAAGACTTTATTAGTCCGACTTGTTATCCAAACATTAAAACCTCACACGTCTGTGGTTGAATATATACTTTACACTAGGCCACGAGGAAATCAAAAATATGTTATAAGTTATAACATTCAGTAGTTCAGCTGTATCGGCTGGTGGCAACTTTCCGGAGTATATTCCTCTGTCTCTCAAAATAAAGAAAATAATGAATGCTAATCCGCTAAGAAAGAAGAAAGATTTTTTAGAAATTCAACTTCTTAGGGGGTGAAATAAGGTGTTGAAGTTTATGTGGATTTCTTAGAAATTAAACAAAAACTCGATGAATATTCGAATTGTAACATAAGAACCATACATTTCTTATTCGGACACCTACCTACCTCGATGTTTAATGCAATAACTTATATTATTAATAAAATTAATAAAGACGATATTATACATACGAGCTATCCTGTCGCCATCTTTGTAACAAATGAAGTCGATGAGCTGAGCAGTGGAGTTGCGCACGAGGGGGATTTGGTCGCGGACCTTCTCGTCCAGACAGGGCGTGATGCCGAGAGTGAGGTCGTTGATGCAGGTCTTCAGTTGGCTGGACTTGTCGCAGTACCTGGGGAAGGAGGAGTTGAAGTGACTAATTTCCTATGGGAGGGTAAAGGTCACCGGATACATGTGTACTCGATAAGGGATCGTAACCATATCACCTCGATCCGTTCTTTGTGTGAAACTCAATACTGCAACGCACACTAGTGGGAAACGTAACGTAATCGCCTCGCCTTTAAAAGTGAAGGCGAAGAAAAATTCTAAGCTACTCAATAATACAGTAGTATCAAAAGCCGTTGACGAGTTTGTAACTTTCTGAACTTCTTCAAATGTGTTGTGATGCCCACAAAATTATGACTGCGCAGGTAGGGAAGCATCGCTGACTAGGGTGCACATTTTTATTAACACTTTACATTACTTTGATAAACAAAGATAACTTGTTGAATAAGTAGGTATGTATTTACTTGCGGCAGTTTGTTAAAAGCTATTGAATTCTAAAATTATTTCTCGAGATCACTTAATTTCAATCAAATAATTGTAAATTACCGGAATGTAATGCTGAAATACTTCAGCAATACGTGAAAACTTATAAAAATACATACAGTATAGTTATGGGCATTAAGAATGTGCTAGCTTTTTGGCAATCAAAGTATAAGTAATTATACTATTATTTTTATGATATTATATTATGACGAGCATTTTGTGCCCATACAGGGGCCCCTTATTACTCCCATCCCCGGGTCCCGCCAATGCTTGATCCGGCGCGGCTGCTACTACTAGAGAGATTAATTTTACTAATAAATATCTTTTCCTTGCAATAACATATTATACATAAGATTAAATCTT
>LUGF01045895.1:19742-43194 GCA_001625245.1 Calycopis cecrops
GCTCCTAATGATCTACTAAAAGGCTAGACTGACTGTACTTTATTAACAATCCGCAACATATATTTGGCACCAAAATCTCCTAGTTAGTATTAACTTTGCTAGATTTGAATAAAGGAACCAAGCAGATGAAATTACCTTACACATCTCAATTCTCAGTCAAGATTTAAGGCGATATTGGTCGATAAACATTATGGAAATGGTTATTATAAATTACCTACTGTTTAATTTGCAATTTGTTTTTTGTTGATATTTAAATTTGCAATTGTAGATACTCATTTTTTGCATATGGGCTTTTAATCTATACATAAGTATATATAAAACTCAAACGTGACATAGGGAGCTATCAACTCACAGCCCAAACCACTGGACGGATCTGAAATTTGGTATCCAGGTAGATGTTACGACGTAGGCATCCGCTAAGAAAGGATTTTTAGAAATTCAACCCCTAAGGGGGTGAAATAGGGTGTTGAAGTTTATATGGATTTCTTAGAAATTAAACTCGGGTGAAACCGCGGGGCACTGCTAGTTATTTATAAGGAGTACGTATCCTTGTGCGTGAAAGGATTTCATACATATTTTATGTAAATAGGTGTACATATAAATTAAAATAAATACATACTTCTTGAACACTTCGTCGAGAGCTCCATTGGGCTTGGCGGCTTCGATCTCTTGTTTCAGGACTTCAGGGTTGACCAAAGTTTTCACGCATTCCACGAAGTTTTTCGCTGCAGTCTGAAAATAAATAATAATAAATAAATAAATATCTGTGGACTTTACACACGTTAGCCGAGCCCCGTGCTAAGTACGTACCGTAGGGACTTGTGTAAGGCATTAGACAGCGGAAATATATTTAATATGTTTTATAAATTTAAGAAATATTTATTTAATTAAGATTTTTATTATAGAAATACATATAATAGGTACATGACATGACCTTCATGAGCTAGGAGGGATTCGAACCCGCGACCCCTGGCGCAGCATGCTCCACTTACCCGAGCCCTGTACCACTGCGCCAGCCTGGTCGTAAAATATATTGCTTCTGTTTACAGTCCCTGTACAGGTACAGTGCCGGGATACAGAGCAAGTGTAACAATTGCTAAGGGCCCTGACATGATGAATCTATAATGGTTCTGTTTTTTTTTGCCATTTGGCCACGGAATCCTAAAAACCTATTTCAGTGACGTTAGAATTGTCAGTTGACCTGTAACTACAAATCGTGCATTTGCATTCATTATTTGCACTTATTTAGGCGAATAAAGGGACGGTGTGTCGAGACTGCCACGGCAAGTGGTGTCTCAGTATATATCTATGAACCAGTGGCTGAAATGCGCACAATTTTTGGGTATAATATTAACATTAGTGGCATAGCAACCAGGCGACACGTAGGTCTCTGTCATTATCATTATTTAATTTTCAATGGACTTCAAAAAAAGAGGTTATCAGTTTGACCTGTATGTATGTAATATGTAAGTATGTGTACATGGCTATGTTTGTAAGTGATTATTTCAGGTTCGGCTGAATCGCTTTTGTGCTGGTTATAGAATCTTTCTGTAATTATTTGACCCACTTTAAAAAAGAAGGTTCCCTGTTCTAATAGGTGCGTATATATAAATCTCTAAACATTAAGGGTCTGCGACAGTAAAATTAATACTGCTTATGCGTACGTGGTAACATTTTTACTCCGTAGGTATATTTTTATACCGTGAGCCTTGTATGTCGTTTCTTAAGAAGTAAACCCCAAAAAAATGTGAGATTAGAAATAGGTATGTTTTAGGTTAGAGACAGCGCCGGACCGAGGTTGTGCCTTAAGGGGCGCAGCCCAGACCCTGTAAGCCTTAGAGATCTCAGATTCAAGTTCTTCAAACCCCGGGTCCCGCCAGAGCTTAATCCGGGGCAGGGTCCCTAAAGTGTTATAGATGGTCTCTTACTCTTAGTCCCGATTGTATACAAAAAATGTAGGTAAATAAGACTGTTTGTAAATAAAAGTGTGTGCTTGTCCTTAAGTCAAGCGAGCTTCAAGTTACAAGTTCAATAAAATTATTTTTAGATCAAAAATGATGTAAATATCGAAACAACTTAGCGATCTAGATATTGTTATTTTTGTAATGGAAGTGAGCATTGTATGATCACTCATCACATGAAGATATTTCTTTTCTTAATCTCTAGTGAGCATAATATGATGATTAATTATTGATACTATTAAGTGACACGTACCTCTACAGATTCTACTTTGTCTTCGTTGCCGTTCGCCTTGCAGGCCTGCACGAGGTAGACCTTCATCGCATCCTTGTGTTGGGAGCTCAGTTGGTACTCAGCCAATGCGCCTGAAATTAACAAATATTTTGACACTTATTAATCACACTGTGGTTTAAACTAAATTATTTGAAACAAAATACTCCTGTTGATTATCACAATTGAGAACTTTTTTATAGTACATATAAGGGGGCAAACGAGCAAACCATTTTCATGACTACTGTCGCCCATAGACATCCGCATAGAAGATATACAGATGCGTTGCCCTCCCTCGTCCTCCCTCCATGGGCCACAAGTGAGAGACACCTGCGCGGTCGTGTCGGCCAATTCGGCTACAAGCATGCATGCAGCGTGCCATCTCTTACTATAAATGTTGAGACTGAGCACCTCGTGACTAAGATATCAACAAACAATTAGCTTTATTGTACTCGATGGTAAAAGTGAACCGCGAAAACTGGAACTCTACCGAAGATATTATCTTACGTGTAGATTGCATGTTTAGCCGCTGATATCTCGGAAACCTGTCATCCAAAGAGCTATTTTACTATTTCGTAACATTCAACTCTTAGTAACCTTAGATAAGAAGCATGTTGATGTTTCCAAAGGTCAGGGGTTCGTTCAGATATCTGTCGCGAGTAAGATAAGGAGAGTGGCGGGCTATCAGTTGTATAAATAATAAAAAGTCAATCATTTGTTATTAAATATTTTTATAACGTGATAACTTACATTATATGGCTATTCCATAATACCTATAAATGTAATAAAGTTTAAATTTTACCCAAAAGTACCTAAGTGATTTTTAAACAGTCCAAGGAGTATAGGGTCGTCAATATATTAGGTGAAACGTTTTTAGCGCCCATGGTGAAATTCGGGTAGAAAATCTCAGTTAATTAAATTATTATTCAAGATAGTGAAATTCTTGTGTAAATGCGTCCCATTGATTCAAAAAAGGACAAAAGGAATTAGCATAGCATATTTTAAGAGTAGTTGCGGCTAGTAGGTGTTTAGAATTAAGTACTTTGATAGTAGTTTAGAATTATAGTAGAAAAAATATCTATAGCTCTTGTAATAAATGCAAATGATGTCCCGCATCTCTTCTCCTAATCACCACTTGGTTAATACTGAATACATACAGGTCATGTGGCAAGCTGATGAATAATATTGATAACTAGCTGGCGCCTGCGACTTCGTTCGCGTAGCGTAGTACTATTATAATCAAAGTGATTTGTTGCCGAAATTCCGATTTCCCGTAGGAATGAGCGATTTACGGCAGTCAAAATTATTTTTGATGTTGTCCAGGCTTAATATACACCACATAAAGTTTTATTCGAATCCGTCTAGTACTTTCGGAGATTAGCCTGGACAAACAGACAAACAGATTGAAAAGTGTTCTAATACTATTTTAACATCGCCCCTAATTAGAGGCGATGTTTTTTCGTAAATATATTCAATGTAACACACGGATTTTGCTGTTTTATTATATGTATAGATAGATAAAGAAATATTGAATTTGTAGGGTGTGTCGAATTCATAAAAGAGCAGAAGCATTCCGTAATTCTGTTCCGGGGCTTGAATTGGATGCCCATCAACCCGATGATGATGGTGATGGTAGGAACTGGCAGGAAATCGTCTTAAAGACATACGCAGAGCACGGCGCGTGTATTGTGGAAAATTAGCCCCTTTAGATAGTAATCAGTAAAAATTAGTCATAGTGTAATGAAAAAAGAACGTTTAATTTAAAATTTAACTTCAAAATAATACTTGTAATAAATACGTATGACATCCACTCTCACGTAAAGTACTCAGAGCTAGTATTATGGTATCTAGAAAATCATACCGGATAATAAACAGATATTGTAACAAAAGAACCAGCCAGAAACTCTGACTTTGGAAAACGGAATAAAATGCGATGTGTCTCGATAGAGGTAAAAAATGGCCTTGTAGCAATAATGTAAACAGCTGCTGACCGATAGTCGTACGAGCTGTGAAAATCAAATCGAATCTCCGAACTTTGAAGAGATGCTAGACTATGATGAGACTTAAGAATGATAAATCCTTAGGAATGGGCCATTTTCTAGTATTAAAAATAAAAGCTTATTGTATTTAATATTTAAATAATATGATTTTTAAGTGATTATGTAGTGAAATAATTTTTAAATAATCAATACTTAATTTTAAAATAAATTTGTCAACTGACAACAACAACAAAAAAGTTCTAAATAGTATACTGGCTGTGATTTTCGGGACGCTTAGAAAGCTAATACGTCCCAAAACGCAATTTTGCTTAAAGAAGCGTTTTCGCGGATTTTATAAATTATGAATCTTTAATTTAAAAATTTGAGATAAATACTTATCAGAATTATAAACAAAAAGATTGTATAAGTTCCGTGACCACTGATAAACATTTTGGAGTGATTTTTGAAAACTTTAAAAATAGCCCATTACCGCAGATCAGGATAAAATTTAGAACTGTGGCGGAAGAGCAGTGCACTGTGCTGTCCGTTAATACAAATCCAAGAAGCGACAATTTATGTAAAATACGTATTTTCTTCTTTGACCTCTTAACGACCGATTATTATAAAATTTATTACATGATGTAACAGTTGTAGTTATAAAGTTATATTATATCCTATATTAGTATAAAAATTATATTATTTAATCAAAGCATATCCTATCATTACAATGGTATACACCATTGTAATGATAGGATATGCTTTTTTTATTAAATAATTATAATCTATTTTAAATAACTTATACCTAATCTCTATCGACGGACGTGGTCGAAGATTAAATTTTGATCAAAAGATTCATATAAAATATGTCAAATTTCTCCAGTCCAGTACCCAAATGGATCTTAGAAACAACCTCATTTTTATAGGGGCAAACGAGAAATCTGAGCCATTTTCATGGCTGCCAACACTAATAGACGTCAGAGCTTAAACAGATGCGTTGCTCCCCTTTCTCCTCCTCCCTCCACGGGCCACCGGCTACTACCGCACGAAACGCGACTGAACTGATGATAAATAAAGATCAGGGAACCAGATAATAAAACAGCGTGTCTCCAAACCTCTCCACATGATGTAGGTGACCGGTTTGATGAGGTAAATTGGTAAATGGCCGGAGCTCCTGCACAGGAAGAGGGGACTCGCCGCCGCGCCGTGATGCGGCAGTTTGTGGATCAATATGTGGAAACTCGTTTGGATGTTTTTGATGACAAGTACGGCAGTGCGTTTCTGTAGGTATTTAGTGCAATTATGAGGTTATTGACCTTATCAGTCGTTTTAAGTGAACACTTGAAAATAGTCGCAATTTCGTCTTTTTTTTTAAACATTTCCTTATTCCTAAGTATCTGTTTATGTTTGGTCTGCAGCAGATTCTTTTATAGTAAATAAGATGTAGGAAACAAGAAAATAATGTATGTGTTAAATATTTATTATTTCTAGGACTTATCTACAAAAAAACTTGACTACAAAATATAAACTACAAAACTCTGTTAGTATCGCATTATGTTTATTCATATTTAAAGGTGAACTAACACCGGGTCACACGTTGGTGTAGCAATTAAAACAGCTTGGCTATATTTTTATTTACACAAAGAAAGTAATTCTGCGAAATTTTATTGAAATGGTCTAGACGTAGGAACTAGCCCGCACGAACATCCACACACGGGATTATCTGTCATTTATTAAAATCGTAAGAAAGTCAAAAATAGTACATTGTATATTTTATAAAAGAATACTTGAGGAGTGATCTACAATCGATATTGAGGCCAAAAATATAGTTCTTAGATTATAGATTTACTTAAAATTTGGCAGGAATAACTAACGGGTCGGGTCAACATATAGGCTACAATATTATCTCGATTTTCCACGGGATCGAAACTTCGGCGCAGCTAGTCATTTATATCTCAAGAAAAGCATCCTTTAAAAATAACATGTCTCGCAGCTCAGTTTTCCTGTTTTTATAAGAGGTTATAGGGGATAGGGGATCGAAATTGGCCTGAGCTGCTTCGAGAAAACTTGCTTTTTTGCTCGACTTGACGGGGGCACTGCCGTGCCCGCAGATACTAAAACTAGCAGCTGCGCTCGTGGTTTTACCCAAGTAAGTATATAGATACTTACTTAGCCCGTGAAAAAAATTAATGTTGGCTGATTCTCAAACCTACCCAATATGCACACAAAATTTCATGAAAATCGGTCGAGCCGTTTCAGGTGAGTATGGTAACTAACATTGTGACACAAGAATTTTATATAAATAAAGACATATACATACCTACAATATTTCACAAAAAAAAATTATTATCTTAATCCATCCCTCTAAATCAGATCTAATATAATTAACATTCAAGCAATATTTTTTTGGTGGTGGGTGGTGGAAGGAGGGCAGCGTATCTGTATAACCTCTATGCGGATGCCTAAGAGTAGTCGGTAGTCATGAAAATTGCTCCGACTGCTCGTTTGCCCCTTTATACTATAAAAAAATGCAGTTTGCCTCGATATTCGATACGAACCTACTACCATTTGTCACTAGTAGGTACCTACGTTCTTAGTAACTATTTAGTAATCTTAAACTTGCCGTTTGTTTGTGAATCATTAACCACTGGACTTCCAAGATAAGGCTCCCAAAATACAAGTGTAATTGCATTGTTAAATACTTTGTGTTTTTATTTTTAACTTTTACTTCTGTAATTTACGCGTGATAATCAGCACTTCTTAATATGACACAGGTTGTCTGGACCGCTCGCGCTCCACTGAAGATGCTGCCGTCTTGTCGTGGTGGGGGGCTTGCGTGCCTCTGTGATCTCCAAGGCTACACCGGAAAGGGCTACTGCTAGAGGGTGGACTATGAGCAGTACAGCTGGGGAGTCTCCTCCCATTCCTCGCAAACGACGTGAATTGGGACGACAGGCGATTCTGATTCCGACAAATTGATGTAGTGCTTTGGAGTACTGGGGCCATGGGTCAGGATGGAAACGTGACGTCATAGCACGGTTCCGATGACGAAGTAGGTACTGTTCAGAGGCGGCCGGACAGTCGCCAGGGAGGAGAAGTCTGGCCATTCCGCCGAAGCCAGCTTGCCGCTGGAGTAAATGGCACAAAGTATGTTTCGAAGTATATTACATAGCTACCATATAGTACGTATTTATATGACAAACACTACGTAAGTTTTCGTACTACGTAACTAAGTAAATGTTCAACCATATTCCTATAACACATTCTAATAATGTAGCTTGTTTTCTATTGGTGAAAGAACAAACATCGGCCCAGTAGTTTTAAGAGTATATTCGAAACAAACAAACAAATGAAAAATCATTTTTCTATTTAATCTTTTTCTGTATTTTCTGTTTCCCTAACAGTCACTGTGGCGAGGTGAGATTGTCGTGTAAGCGACTGTTAGTTACATCATAACCTCAATGAACTTGGACACTGGAGTGCAACAATGGACTAAATAAACGTAGGGTTACATGCACTCGGCACACTTGACCGCGCCTTTGTCCAGACATTAATGGCCGGTCAGACGAGACATTACAGACACTTGGATAGATCGCTGTCTGATAGAGGTAAGAGGAGCGTCTAATTGAGGCGTAGTACCTACGTCGGATGATTATACACGTCTTCAATTGACAATTCCATCGAGTGTTTAACAACACTAGGTTATAGGCTGGTCAGCTAATAATTGCAGGTTAGTTACGCGTGTAAATATAAACATAAACATCAACTTCGATTAACGTTTTTTTTTAATTTCGTTTATCAAGTAGGTACACTCTCGAAACTATTCTCTGTATTGTAGTTGCAGAAGAAAATAATCCAGAATAATAGATGAAGTGTGGAGTTACAGAGTCAAAGAAATTGAAGATTCGTGGCTCGTTTAAACAAATATTAATAATAATAAATTCTTTATTGACACAAGAAAAAATGTTATACATTCAAAATTGGGTCCCCTGGTTACTGAGCCAGCTTAAGCTGTATTACAAAACGGGCCACAAATTTTCAATTTGCGTTAGAATTTTTTTTTCTACGTTACCGTTGACTTTTAAACATGGCCCAATTGTTCACTGATGTATAATTAATATAGTGCAATGTTACATACCGACAGCCAAAAAGGCGAGGATAATAGTTTTGATGATCATGATGAAGTTTATTTGCCGACGTCCCCGTGCTCGTCAAGTCGAGTGCCAACTGAATCTCTACATGTTCAAGCCAGTTATATAAGCCGGTGGCTATTCATAAAAGATAACTATTCTCAGAGTCGACGAAAAAATATCGCATCAACTTGCATGTACTCACTTCTACATGTTCGTATATGGTTTTAATGAATTCTAAGCATTTATATGAATCAGATCGATTACGTTATATAAAGAATTCTTTTGCGTTTTAAGCTTAGGTTATATTAATCACGAATGCCTTTAGAATTTGCATCGGCATACCAGCTATCCAGCTTAGATATAATATATACACTTAGGTATATTTATTGAATCACAATCAATAATTGTTTACACTTCGTAAACAAATAAAATTAGACACAAATGGTAAATATACCTAAATATATAAAAAGAGTAGGTACTATAAAATATAACAGGTAACGTTTCTAACTGGCGGGGTCCGGGACTTGGAGACCATGAAGTTGAGAAGGGGGCCCTTTCATCGAGGATACAAAATTGGAGGATTAACGAAGATACAGCAATTCTCACAGATCATAGGCAAATAGAATTTGAGATATCCCTACGACAACAAACTATATATGAACACCTCGACAAGGAAGTACCATACAAAACGGGCTAACTGGCAAATGTTTCAAGAAACGATGAGAAAGGCCCTGGAAGACAAAAATCTCAACCCGGAATCTATATCTCGCATAGAAGACCCCCAGATTAGAAACCGAGATCATCGCGTATTCTTCGACAATTGAGTATGCCTGTGAGGAAGTGCCTCATGGCTGACAGTTCGGGGGCACCTCAATATAGGCGGGTGACGGCACCTGCGGGGTTTTAGTGGGTATTCGGCTTAGCCGCGAGCCCCACACATCCATCGGATCTCACCCTAGACCGGTGGTAGTGCGTAAAGCATTTCCCCGCAAAAAAACGGGATTCCATTTCAGAAACTACCAAATAAAAAATACGTTTGCCTCAGATACAATATTTAATATCAAATTTGTATTGTCTGTCTGTATAGGACACCAATTTGCTATTTGAACTATCAAAAAATTGTAATTGAAAGCTTATTCTAACCGGTGATTTAAATATCAATACATTAAAACTGAGTTCTGTAATCATCATCTTTAAAAGTTTACTTCAGAACTATGACGTGACACTTCACATAACAGAACCTACCAGAGAACACGCATGCATAGATCATGACATAAGTAACATAAAGGGAGCTAACGGGTCCTTGATAAACTTAGCACTTTCAGATCACAATACAGCCCAAATGTTGAGTTTACCGATAAAAATATAAACCTCATATTCCAATGACATTATATTTACATAAAAGAGACTACAGCCAAGAAAACATTCAAAAGTTTGTTATTGCATCAGCAAATTATCTTTTATCGATGTGTACAACACCTATGTACCACTTTTGGAGCAAATAAAGGATATTATTATGACAATATGACTCTTTGCCAACATGATAACAAAATCCCACAGGACAACCTCGGTGATGTCAAGTTGCATTCTCTCAAGGATCCTATCTGTGGATTTAAAGGCTCAAGAACAGAGGAACCTGTACCTGATATAGAGAGAAAAACCACTGCAGGAACTACCAAGAAGAGCATCGGAAACTAGAACCAGCCCCTTCTAGAATATATTATTATTATTAACAACACAGAATTTATTATTATTACTATTATCATTAAAAACTAGTACCATTTTAACTTTACAGATTTTATTATTATTATTAAAGATATAAATGGAATTAAATTTCATTGTATTAATTTACTTGATTAAAAATTTTTGACATGACATTCATTAAAAAAAATTCCATTTATTTCAACTAATTCGATATATTTATATAGGTAAGCCTAGGAAGCCAAAATTTGACTAGACTCAAATTTGGTAACACGAAAGTATAAGTCTATCGCTATCGTCAAATCAATCATTGAAATAGGATAGAACACAATAAATACCGACCTAATAGAAATAAACCGCTTTCGGAAGCGTACACGGAACTGGACAGAGAAGTATAATAAAGTATCAATAACGCTGCGCCATCGATGGCGGCGATAATGTAAGAAATAACTAAAAAAAACCTCAGCGCGAACGTTACCGCACTGTTCAATGCACGCAGGTGCAACTGCGTACCATACCTTATACTACCTATGTGCTATACTACGTACTATATAGCAGTAGTAAACACTGCATTTTTATACAGTGTGTTTATTGTTCCTGTCGCATAACTAACGCGCAATAATATCCTTAAAGCCTTGTTCGCATTGGTCAAGTAGTTTAGTCGAGTAGCGAGATTAGTAGCTAAACGTGTCTGAACACCAAGTCTTTAGTGGAGTAGGCAAGCAAGTAATATAGTTGCGTCGATAGATTTTACTCCATTTTTCGGGAGAGTGTGCGCCCCCGCCATGAGTCCATCCACCTCACTCGATCACTGTCTAAACAGGTCCGCTTCTGTTCGGTCCTACAGCATGAGTTCTGGTGCTAGGTTCCATCTGAACTTCCTTATTATTGTAAGGTCTTATGTCTCACCAAATTTCAGGTCCCCACGAGAAAGTATCATAAAGATGTGTAAACACAAATACAAAATGTCTGCTTTATGTGGGTACATTATTTGATTGCGTTAAATTAGATAAGTATATTACGTAATAAGATTGAGTTTGTTCTTCAGAATTTTCAGAAGATTATTGTCCTCATAGGTTTCACTAGTTCTCGAGGTAAGGGTCTTAACAGACATAGACGGGCAGACAGAGAGACGGACAACAAAGTGATCTCATCATGCTTTCGTTAGATTTTTATTTATATCCTATTAATTTCATCGACGTTATACCTAAATAACCAATAAGTAAGAATCGAATGAGTTACAGAATAGACCCCGTAGTGTGCCCGTAGATACCCCTAATACAGATAAGTTGTAAACAAGGGTTATCGTGTACGTGCAATGTGGCTTACGACGAGTTTTAATAAATGTATTAAGTAATACGTAGGTACTAGCTGCGCCCCGCAATTTCACTGTAAAAACTATCCGATACCCATAGCCATTAGTTTTATCCCGACGAAAAATAATTTATCTTTTCTGTCTGTTTTTTTTCTTAATTCATTAGCAGTCCTTTCTTTTTTTATGGTATGGACAGGTACCTCCCGGGACGTGGCGCCCCAATTCGCTGCATGCAAGCATGCTGTCTTACCTACCTGATATGCACACAAAATTTCATGATAATCGGTCTAGCTATATCGGAGGATATTCCTCCGATATAGCTAGACCGATTACCATATTGGTATAAGACTAGCTGCGCGCCGCGATGTTATCCGTGAAAGTTTCCATCCCGTTGAAATATCGAGATGAAAAATAGAAGTCGGCCGATTCTCAGATCTACAGATTGTGATACGTGAATTTTATATTTATGTGCGTGACAAACCGTAGTTAGTTTTATTTCCAGTCTTCATTTTTCTGTATATCTACGGTTGGAGATATTCAAATTACGAACGCAAACAAATTTTGATGCGCAGTTATCGTCATACTCGAATAAAATATTATCTAATACGTTAGATACCAATCATCTTCGGCTGGCTTCGAAGATAGATGATAAAATAGTAAGCATACTATGGCCATAGTTCGAGTTTAAAAGAATTAATTGTCTCTCAATCGTCAAACCTGGGCCAGAAAAAATTGTGGTTATTTGATTTGGACATATTCTTCACCTGGTTTCTCTATAGACATGTAGGTCCGCCGTCCCATGGGAATGAGAATGAACGAAGCGAGTGTGCACTTGTTTCTACGCATAATTATTTGTCCTGCGCAGTTGATTAGCTGGGCAATTCCAGTAATATATAACCGCCTAAAGAGACAATAGTTATGGCAATATGACCAATAGTATCGCTTCCAAGATAGTTGTATGTCAAGCTGATATCTTGGGTCATATTATTAAAATTGAAGCTGCGCTGTTTAGTTGTTTATTTAATATCAATAATTAAGCATTCGAAATGGAATATTACTCCAAAAGATTTATTGTGTTACAAGTTATTGTAATATGTTGTTTGATCGTTTCGACCAGTGCAAATGGTGTTCGTGAGTCAAAAAAACGACAGGAAAATAGAAAGATGGAAATTAAATATTCAATGAGAGTCAACGAAGCACATATCGTTCCTATTAGTGCTGAATTTGCAATGCTACTACCAAAAGAATATTTTCACCAGAACATTAGTAAATTACTTAAAAAATGAATATACCGTGCCATATAAAGCGATATCGAAATAATGAAAGACTTGAATTTGTGATTTTATACAAGATTACGTCAGCTGAAGCAAAGAGTGAAAAGACCACGTGAAATGAAATGTAATTTGTAAGTGAAGGGAATGACGGTAGAGTAAAGTTATTATTAAAAACGTTGAGGTGCATATTTTTCAAAAAAAAAAATAGAAAATATTTTTAGTTCCTTGAGAAGAAACAAAAAATATAAAATTTAATAATATTTTATATTTTTAGGTTATATTTATTTATAGACCACTATTTCAATTATTAGAAAAAAAATAATTAATTTTTTTTTCCTTTACATTAAGTATATTATATGTATTATTATTTGTAGATTTAAGTTAATGTTTTAAGCTTTTTCTTTGTTTCCTAATAATAAAATTGATTTAAAATAAATTTTACAATAAGTGCGAAGTGTAATTTATTTCATTTGTTTTATATTACCACGTCTCCCGACTGGCTCTGAACTGGCCAGGACATTTTAAATAATTGCAATCGGCGGAGAATAGATTATTATGTTAGTTTTTGAACTTTTTGAAGTAACATTGTGTTATGTTTTATTTCTTGTAATGTTGACAGTATACGACTGGTGTTGGTGTGGTGTTGTTGAGTTTTGGAATTAAAAAAAAAAGACTAAAAAGTGTAGTCAATTTAAGTAGATATACCGTAGATACACATTAAAGAGTTTGGCGTAAATGGCTTACTTTATGGGATATAATAAAAATGATCGAGACAAAGTATGGAGCTGATTTATAGTACGTAGTAGTTATAGTGTAGTATAGTATACTCGAAGAAATCTAACGGGTTATCACTCGGCAGCCTGACCTTCAGCAAAACAGATGCCGGGGGTCCAGCTACTGTCTTAATAACATGAAATGGACATCTAAAATAATGAAAGCATCTTTGGACAGGCGAAAAAAAAGGTGAATAGACTGGCAAGTCCGATGGCGCGCTCCTTTGGAGTCAGGATGAGAACCGGACCCCATTGAACGGTTCCCTCGACTTAGTTGGGACTGTTTAGAAGCAGCCGGACAGGCTCCAAGGAGGAGAAGTCTGGTCTTTTCTCCGAGACCAGCCTGTTGCTAGAGGATTTGTTAACTTTTTTTATAAGGATCTTGCAGTTATCTCGCGTATACTTTACAGACGGTATTTAATAAGGCACAATAATCGTCTCTTTTTGTTCAACCATTATAGTAAGAGGTAGTGCCACACTGCATGCTTGCATGTAGCCGAATTGGGCCGGCACGACCGGGGAGATACCTCTCGCTTACACGAGACCGGCGTAAAGTGACAACAGTGTGACAAGTGGCTGTGCTGTCGCGTTTCGTGCGTGTAAGTAGCTGAAGGCCCTTGGAGGGGGAGGAGAAAGGAGGGTAGCGCAACTATGCGGATGTCTATGGGCGTCGGTAGTCACGAAAATTACTCCGACTGCTCGTTTGTCACCCTGTACCGTTAAAAAACATATAAAAAATTGCCAATATTTTACTCATATGTAAGAAGGATGACTGACATGTAATTAAAAACTGTTGCTACATTTCACTCCTTAGCCGCTTCTTAAAAATATTTGAGTGCTACAAATGCCACGTGACTGCTCCTTTGCCCCATAACCGAAAAAGTTGTCAAAATTCTAAAAATATGAAATTGTAAATAAAAAGTTATAAAACGATTAAAAAAATATTAGAAGTATATAGGTAACAGATAAAATAACACTCATTATTATATTAATTTATTAATTTGTTGTCATCGATAATACAAGGAAATATTATTTAAACAACATGTTTTTGAGTTGCTGATTATGTGGAAGTTTTAGGTGAAAGGTTACTGACTATACTGACATTTCCAATGTATTGTTTTATACTGCTACACGATAACGCCCGGGCCAACCCCGGATTAGGTTACGTTTTCAAAAGAATATTATATTTTTAAAGTCTCAATCAGAAACATTTTTTTCACTAGGTTTTTTTGTATAAATTACATGTTATTGAGGCAAGCTAAAGGTCATTTAAAACGTAATCTAAACATTAAAGGTAAGCGGACTATTAGAGACTAGCGTCATACAACACATGAATTTGTGTTTTTCACTACGCACTAACTTTTTTCACAGATATTCCCTTTTTTAGAAACAATTAGTCAAGCCAATTATGACCTACCTACCCAAGTGCTAATTACTTAGCAAATTGCTACTAAAAAGGAAATATTCATATTGTTTATTTATTATATAATTTCATTTTTTTAGACATTATTTAATTATTCTGTTAATACACAGTAAGTCTTGTTCTTTTTTAGGCTTGTATGAATCATCTGACTTCTTATCTTTTCTCTGCTCTCTGTCAAGCCCGTTATTAATGAATGCTACAAAAACTAATTTTCTTACAAATATATCTTTTATTGTATAAAAATAATACATAAAATTACTATAAATAAATAAATATCCTACTAAATGCTAGCAGCACGTGGGTACAGGAAAGAAGATGCTGTCACCTTGTCGTGGTGGGGAGGCTTGCGTGCCTCTATGATCCCGGACAGGGCTATCCACACCGGACCGGCTTGGGGGGAGAAGCCAGACTAAGAGCAGTTCAACTCGGAATCCTCCACCCATCCCTCTGAATTAGCTGACGGCGGCGTGGATTGCGACGACTCGCGGGACCAATCTCGAACAAATCGGTGGCGGTCCTTTGGAGTACTGGACCTAAGGATCAGGATGGGAACCTGACCCCATAGCACGGCTCCGATGACTTAGTAAGGACTGTTCAGAGGCAGCCAGGCAGTCCCCAATGAGAAGTCTGGCCTTTCGTCAAGGCCAGCTTGTCAATGGAGGGATCCTGTTGCCTGCAGATCCGGGACCCTTCAATTATAGCTGCTGAAGGCAGGCAGGGATTTAGTCGGTATTACACTAAGTGTGGAGTCCGACATAGGTCTAGAGTCCACCCGGGTTCCTAGATGTCTAATAGTATTCCTCTGCGTCAACAAAAAAAGGTAGTAAATATCGTATGTAGGTACAATGATTTAAAGAAGTTAACTTATATGTGTTTTTTTTCTTCGTTGGAGTCATTGAAGAAGGTCTGGCAGGAACGATGTAGATATTAAATACTTATTATCTAACACGTGTGCAAATATAATGTGACCAGATCACTGTTTACCTTCTACTAACTATATCAAATTATTTATTCACTAATTGAGGCTGACTTTTACGGTCGTTGTTATAAATAACAACGATTTATTATGTTATACATAAAATTCTCGTGTCACAATGTTAGTTACGATACTCCAAAACGGCTAGACCGATTCTCGTGAACTTTTTACTGAATAGGTCTGAGAATCGGCCAACATCTATGTTTATTTTTTTTTTATTCGATATTTTCACGGGATAGAAACCTACAAGAGTAAAACCGCGAAACGCAGCTAGTAATATGTAGAAACGTAGGTGCACGTGTCCTTCCTTGAGCTAATCTATTGAACTGTTCTGTTACGCGAATCATATTAAGGCACACAAGAACAACGTTGA
This sequence comes from Calycopis cecrops, assembly GCA_001625245.1. Classification (NCBI taxonomy): domain Eukaryota; kingdom Metazoa; phylum Arthropoda; class Insecta; order Lepidoptera; family Lycaenidae; genus Calycopis; species Calycopis cecrops. Next base: position 35,916 of record LUGF01045895.1, read on the forward strand.
TCCAAACATATCTGACTGCGGTCATGTTCTGTTGATCAGAACTATGTACCTACTAGCGTTTATAGAACATGCTTATACACGTGGGTGATACCACGACATACACAACACATACATAAACAACACATATACATACACAACATATATACAAGGTTGATACAAGCGAGAGGCATTAAATGAAACCACATATTTCGTGTATAATTTCCAGGCTACACAACTATACACTGATCAATCGGAGCAATAGTTTAGCCACAGGAATTTTTTAAAATCTTTTTTCACTTCGTACACGCTGTATCGCAGCTGATCGCCGACTATGGCCACACGGGGCTAGACTAACGTGATGTATGTCCACAGATATTACTATTATTATTATAAATATGAATGTGTTTCTTTGTTATGCTTTCAGGTCCAAACTAGGTCGAAACCTATCATCATGAAATTGAAAAAAAATGGTACCTACACATATTCCTAGAGGTCTTTTATATGCTCTTTGCCTAGAGGTAGTAGACGTAGATGATATACATATTGTTATTTGAATTAATTATTTATTTATTATCATATTAGACATCATAAATCTTTTTAAGATTTCAGGTATTTTTGTAAAAACACGCACGCACGCACTTCTAGTAAAATAATTATTCGTCCACAAATATTATAAAATATAATTTTATTGTATAACATTTTTTATAATTATTTTATAACTTATAAAGTTATATTGTCATTTAACCTGTCTAGTTTTAGTTTATATTGAGTAAGCTTGTATATGTTTAATTATGAAGCGTTCTAGTATATTTCATTTTTATTACGACGTAATAGAAAAAGAAAATGGAATACGAACGTGTATTTTATAATATCTGAAGGCGCTAGAATAATTATCCGAATATATTTTGGATGGTTTCAGTATATTTTTTTATTGAGATGATAAATATAATTTAATTTTCCTAATCTTCATAAATAGAATTCAACATGAAATGAATGAATGAATGAAAAAAAAAGAACAGTTAAATCATTATCTAGTCATTTTTTGCACATACGGCAAACACATGAACTCTAAAATGGTAAACGATAGAATACATAGACGGCTGGTTTAAAAAACTACCTATGTAAATAGTGCATACATTTTAAATTAAGCTTTGTGTAAAAAGAATATTAATGGGATGTTTTGGCGATGTTTTCTAGCAACATTTCGTTTCGAGACTCGGGCTCGTGTGGTGGCGCGGACTCTATTACTAGGTATAATGGATTAAACGTAACTTTTTGCAACATGCCACTTTTTAATGTACTAAGTGAAAAGTAAATAACAAATATCAATGTATATTAAAGTTTTATTTATTATTATTCTTGAATACCGTCTTACAAGTCTCCAAAGCTTCTTTAGCCAATCCCATGTCATGCATCATTTCTGTAAAATAAAATAGGTAAGATAAGTTCATCAGAATATTGTATCTAAATGTATAGTGTAGAAGTTGTCCGAAACGATATGATAATTGATAATGATAGATAATAATTAAGTCTAATAATGAAAAAGATACTGCTAAAAATATTTCAATTTTTCGTCAGTTTATAATCTCGCGAGTTATATTGTAAACTAATGGTGTTTACGATCTTATGCTGACAAAATATATACCTTAATATTAATTTTATATATCAAACTCTATTTCAAATATTGGAATACTCTTTAGTAACTGTTGTTTTTATTAAAATTAATTATTAACCGTAAAACAATTGATACATAAATCTGTTAATTTAATCAATTAATAATCATCAAATTATAATAAAGGTACATTTTTTTTATGGTAGGGGGCAAACCAGCAGTTGTAGCCATTTTCATGACTACTGACGCCCATAGACATCTGCATAGAGACTACACAGAGGCGCTGCCCCCCTTTCTCCTCCTACCTCCATGGGCCACCGGCTACTTAAACACCGCACGAAACGCGACAGCAAAAAATAGTTACAATTAAAATGGATACAAAATTCCGTAATTATGCAAGTAACGCGATCAGCTTTTTAGTCGTTGCACTTTCCGTGTGCGAACTTTGATGTATTTTTTGATTATTTCAAATGTTTATTTAATAAAATTTTAAAATTAGACGATAATATTCAATACACACTCTTGGGTTGACGTTTACTTCCTTATTTTAAAATTTGGCTAGTGACCAAAAAATAACTTAATCTGCGAGCGCTGTGCGTACATCTAATGCAAGAGACTGGTCGGGTCTGTGAAGAAGGGTATGTCTTCTATAATGTCCACGGGGTTTCAATAGTCATCAGTAGGTTATGACATCTCGTTTGTGTCCCTTAACTTTTATAAATAACACTTTAAATAGACCTTTGTATTCTATTCCACAACTGCCTGCTGCACTTATGGTGACTATGTTCAACCATAAATCACAACCACAGTCCCGGTTTTGAGTCCCGGATTGCACTGAGCAGTGTATCGAGAATTATTTAATAATTAATTAATATTATATTTTTGGAAAAAACTTACTTTGCATAAAGACCCCTTTTTGGCTAATATAAGGACCCCCTCGGCCAGGTTACCAGGGATGGGCGAAGGACATTTTTTGATAGCGTCCACGGTGCACTTAGAGAATTCTTCGACCTGCGCACACTCAACCTGTAAAGTATATTAAGGGATTAGTATGATGTGTGCATTTAGCTTTAGCGTTTCTCGCTCATTTGATGTTACATCTAAAATCAATAACAATTCTTCTTTCCCTCATTAGTTTGTATCATATTATAGAATAACATTTCATTTGTTCAAAGAAAGGGAGAGTGATTACCCCTTGAGACGAATATATAATTACGATATAAACAGGGTTGACAAGAGCGAGAGACATTAAATGAAACCACATATACTATAAGTGCCTACAGTTAATCCGAAACTATGAAAAAAGTTTACGACAAGTATACGAAAATATTATTTTCAAATTAGGTTAAATAGCGAAAAAATGTTATCACTCTTTGTACCGGGCGGCTACAGCGAGCACGGGGTGAATGACCCCGGCCGGCCATAGTCGGCGATCAGGTGCTATACAGCGTATACGAAGTGAGAAAAAACTTCGTGTGGCAAAACTATTGCTTCGATAGATCTGTTTATAGTTGTGTAGCCTGGAAATTATACACTAAATATGTGGTTTAGTTTAATGCCTCTCGCTGTTCTGAACCATATGGCTGCCATCTAGTATCAATTAATGTAATCAATTATTGTAATACCGGTGTGGTCCGCGTGAGGTCGCGTCGGTCGCTGCCGCGCTTTGCGACGCTTGAGTTTTAAGAGCGGCCATTGTTGAGAAATCTCTTGAGTGATCGTTCACTGACTTGTTGTAATTGTAATTGTTTTACGCCTTGTGTGATGCCGCTGAGATCGGCCGCGTACATAATTTGAGACTTGAGTTTATGATTGCTAATTTAAGTTAAGTGTTGGTTCCCCTTTTGATATTATCGGGAGTGTAAATTAATTGACTAACTAAAAGAACTTAAGATTGATTCGTGTTGTGTATAAGTTGAATATAAAAGACTTTGACACCCCCGCTTGATAGGCTTGCCTAAGAAGATTCATATTTCGGGCGGATTGCAGCTTCACGGTAGGCTAAGTATATCTCATTACATGCTTGAAATTTATGGCCATAGGCTTTAGAGGTTAATGTGATATATATTAAGCCGGACCCCGGAGACACAAGGTTGCACCTATTAAGTTTAATATAGCTCTGCGTAATCGCAGACAAAGTTCATTCTGTTTTGTCCCCTGAGTATATCGTCACTTCCACTGCGCAATAAATCCAGGTTAGAACTGAACACTCGCTTTTATCAACCTTGAATAACATTTATATAAATACGATAAAAAAATCACGTACAGTAACATTTCTTCACTGATTATTACAATTAAATTTCCTTAAGGGAGGAGAAGTCGGGCCTTTTCGCCGAGGCCATCCTGTCAATGGAGGGGTCCTGTTGCTTGTAGATCCGAGAGCAGGGGTTTAGCCGGTAGGGGCAACCCAATTACCGAACAGCTCCGTTGAAAGGGTAATAGACTCTGACGCGAGAGGTACATGAATCGAATCCACAGTCACTTTTTTTCATTTTTTTTTGTCCTTTTTTATTCATCTTTCAGTAATTAATTCGTATGTCACCCGTATGTCGTATGGTTTTAATCAGCAAACATCCAATTCGTAAACAATAATGCAGTAACCTATTTGATAGCTCTGCGCTCTTTGGACAACAACGATATTACACGTAACAATAAAATGTAGACCTACCTGCATGGCCCCATTCAGTTTCAAGCCTGAGGCTATAGCAGCAGCACATTGGCCGAGTGGAGCAGATTGTTGTTGCAAGCATTCAGGGCCACCCGCGGCGTAGAACTCTGAAAAGAAATACGTCTTATTCAATATGATGTGATCTTATTCTATTGAAATCCAGATCCTACTTTTTATGGTTCTATTGCAATAATTCGATGATTCCATATCCCTTAACGCTACCTTTTTCATCTTCGTAAATAAAAAGTTCGGTATTATTCGACTAAATACGCGAAATCGTCACAAGAGCCTCGCGATCCACAAGCGAACTACGCGCGACTTAGCGAACGCGATAGTGGAGCTCCTGGGGGTTTTTCCTCGGACTAGAGTTAGAGTGAATGAATTAATATGATCGATGTGGGATATTGTTTTTTAAACTATAAATTGCAATGTTTACCCAATATTTTTTTGTGCATTTAATTTTTTTTTGTTTTTTTTAACAAATTATTATAAAAAATATAATGTTTGACCATATATTTTCACTTAAAACAGTTTTTTTTATTTATATGTTAAATCTTACCCGAGTAGACATATATGAACATTTTTCAAAGATACCTGTGTATGAAAATAGCAGTAGGGATCTCGAACAGACAGAAAAACATGGAGAGAGAGCGGAGCGGCAGCTGCTATATACAATGAAATTTCTCGGCTAGTTTAATAATTATAAGTAAATGAAATGTACTCTATTGTGTACATTTAAAAAAATAAGGTAATTAATTACGACTAATGAAAAGCAAAAAAAAATATTAGTACAGAATCTGGTTATTTAAATATATTACATTGTTGTCTACATCTACTTCATCTATCTGTAGTCTGGTGAAGTATTGTAACAACTATTTCCGCTGCACTGTAAACATGCTACACTGTAGTATAAACCACTCTTTCGGCATCAACACGCAGCTCTAAATCCCTTTTTGCAACTACAAAATAATATTTGCAATAAACTATCCGGAGCAGGTAATTGATTCATTGTTATTGGGATGTACTTGTTATTGGAATACTTCCATCCCCAATTTTCAATAACTATGTAATTTCCTAGCCATATCTGAATTTGTAGGTACACTCGTTTAAGGTGTTGTGTGTGTGTATAACAAATTTATAGCCGTACAGAAAAATGATTTTTATCGAGATATCCATAAAAGGATTGCCCACTGCCTCCAACGACTGATGCACTTAAAACTGCACTAATGTAAATAAACAGATTCTGTACTAATATTTTTTTTTTGCTTTTCATTAGTCGTAATTTTTTTTACCTTATTTTTTTTAATGTACACAATAGAGTACATTTCATTTACCTACTTATAATTATTAAACTAGCCGAGAAATTCCATTGTATATAGCAGCTGCTGCTCCGCTCTCCCCTCCATGTTTTTCTGTCTGTTCGAGATCCCTACTGCTATTTTCATACACAGGTATCTTTGAAAAATGTTCCTATATGTCTACTCGGGTAAGATTTAACATATAAATAAAAAAAACTGTTTTAAGTGAAAATATATGGTCAAACAATATATTTTTTTATAAAAAATTGTTAAAAAAAACAAAAAAAAAAATTAATTCACAAAAAAGTATTGGGTAAAATTGCAATTTATAGTTTAAAAAACGATATCCCAAATCAATCATATTAATCCATTCACTGTAACTCTATTCCGAGGTTTTACGGTTTTATATGCTCCAGGCACTCCACTACGACTACTTCAGGTAACTCACGCATGATTCGCTTAATCTGGACAGGACAATCGATTTTAAGATTTTTTACGAAATAAATCTATACTATTTTTATGTCTAAAAATATTGTTTTACATACTAATGTTCTTTTTTAGGGTTCCGTATCTCAAAGAGAAAAAACGGAACCCTTACAGGATCGCTTTGTTGTCCGTCTGTCTGTACGTCTGTCCAGACCTTTTTCTCTAAAACGCGTAAAGACATTAAGCTGAAATTTTTGTCAAATACGGAGGTCAGTTACGTCTGGATGCCTTGAAAAAATAAGTTAACGCAATAAAAAGTTATAGCTAATTATGCACAAATTTTGTATGAAAACGTACTTTGTCGAAAACCAAAAATTATCGGGTACTTCCCGTTGACCTGGAGTTGTGAAATTTGGCAAGAACATATATGGGAATAAATCTGAAAACTAGTAAATTATATGTAGATCATTGGAAAAATCACACGGTTGCGGCACACATTTAGTAGGCACCTTACAGTTATAATTTGATAATGATTTTAATTTAAAAAACATATACGTACGAGATACCCTCTCTCCATCTTTGTAACATATGAAGTCGATGAGCTGTTCAGTGACGTTGCGTGAGACGGGCAGCTGTTCGCGAGCCAGCTCGGGCATACACGGTGCGATGGCGGTAGTCATGGTGTTCATACACGACTTGAGTTGAGCGGACTTGTCACAGTACCTGAAGAAGGAACATCAACTTCGTAATACATAGTTGGATCAGGGGCGTAGCTTCCGCCATATCTGCCTTGATACGGGGGCCCCCGATCACGGGTGCAACCAACATGCGTAAGCGAAAATTAATAAAAACTTCCCAAAGGGCCCCCAAATCAATTTTATATAGGGCCCAGTCAGAGCACGGTACGCCACTGAGTCAGACTCGAATACCGAGTTAGTTTCCGATTTCATTCTCGTTTCGGGTCTCATAAAGCTGCCATTTTTGCCCAAGACTCGTCAGGTCTGCAGCACACATGTCCAGTCCAGCTCCATTTGAGCTCCGCGGCTTTGAGATCCACATCAGCGATTTTTGTGCGAGAGCGCAGTTCAGTGTTCTGTCCAATAACTTGACACCTAAAAGACTGCGCTTCATCACCCTTTGGCAAACCTTAAGGCTGACCGCACATTGTAGTCACGACTGTTTTAAGACAGACTCGTCTCACTTAAACAAGTCTGTCTTGAAACCAAAATGAGACCGTTTTGTCTATGACGCGACGCACACCTCGAACGAAACAGTTTTGTCTACTACGCTATATTA
>LUGF01045895.1:54426-73838 GCA_001625245.1 Calycopis cecrops
CGCGCGTTTATCCCGCGTCTTATTAGCCTCGGGAAACTTGCGGTCCAATTCAATTTATTTTCGTATGGGACAAAAATATTTATAATGTTATTATTATTCTTATTTTTTTATTTCATAAATCGAATTTATAATCGATTCTGAACCAAATCTGCAAATTTGGACGGTGACCAAAAACTAATCCTGTATACACATACTAGCTAAGCCCGGCAATTTCCCACGCTCAAACTTTTATTCCGTCGAAATATTGGGATACAATATATTTTGCAACCGATTCCTGTACCTACCTGAGTTTAAACTTAGTGCGTTAAGTAAGAAGATACGAGCTATGTCACATTCAATTCTGCTTCATAATAAATACTGGTTTATTTTGAGGCTTTCCACTCTCTCAAAAATACTTAGTAACAAGTTATCGAATTCCTGCTTTTATTAAAATTTAGACATCAAAATATAATTTCTCGAGTTTCCAAAGCGGTTACTAATGTTTTTTAAGCGGTTACTAACGGCACATGAGTAAATAGAGAACGTCTCTTTACTCTGTGCTGACGGTTTGATTAGGTGTGTGAATAAATATTTCCCCCCGAAGGTGCTGCCTCCTTGTCGTGGTGGGTCTATAGACCACGTTAATGAATAAATCCCTGCATAAACGTGGTACATTAACGTGGAATAAGCCCACTCAACTTGCAGGGCTATACCAGGACCTACTGGTTGACATTCTAGGAACGGGACTGTGTTCCATCATTGTAGTAAACCTGTATTATCTCCGCTTCTATTGGGGAGGGAAATTAGAATCACTCCTCCTACTCCTATTTGCTTCTGTATAAATATTTTTAGTCCCTAGACAGCTTTAGCTTTTCCCTGGAGTTTCGCGATTATTTTATTAACAAACGGTTTCTTTTACTATCCAATTATATTTTATATTTTTCAAAGTATACAAACTAATGTCTCATAAACATGAATTGAAAGTCATTTTAAACTCTAGTAGTATTAATATTTTTTTAACTTTTTTTGTTCATAGAAAATCAACACCTATTACGTATAAGTCATAACAAATTAAGAGTACAAAACAATAAGCCAACAAAACGTAATTAACAAGTTGAAGTATGTGTATATAAATATATATTATGTTCTAGCAGAAATGAACAGATTTGGTTATATTCTCTAAAAACAAGCGTGACAATCGTTAATGGCTTAGGGAAATTTATCAGCAATACCTAATTGCTAAGTTAGTTACTAATTTTTTCGTTTTTTAGTTTAGGTTAACTAGACGAGGTTAGCGCCAAAATGTAAAGACTCTGTAATTTAGTTAAAATCTTTGTTTTTTTTAATTTAGTTAAAATTTGTAGATAGGTACTAAACATAAAATAAAAACAAAATTTAAGAGGTGTTTGAGAGTGCTTGATATTTAGAAAGTAGTAAGAGCACATTACAAGTTTTTATCACTTTATTACATACTAGAGGATATGTGCCCATTTCGTTGGCTTTAGTTCACAAAGAAAGTGTGTTCTTTAGACCACACAACTGTAGTAAAACTTAATTATTGATTTTCATTACCGTAGTTACAATGACAATATGTCATATGACATTTATGTTTTAAATACAAAAAAGTTTCACTTCAATCGAATTCGAATTTTGAATTTGAATGACAATTTCCATTGGCCTCGCCCGATGTGTGATTTTTGTAACGCTCTCGCCAGCTTACTCCCCAAGTCAAGCGCGCGTATAGAAGTTTAACTTCAATAAAGTTCCCTTGAGATTTCTGAAGTCACATGAGTGGTAAGGTAGTAATACATATAGTATATGTTATTCCTGATTACAGCAGCTTTCTAATAATGATACAATTTTAATGCCTGCACCAGAGTTTTTGGAACATGACCCTCCACAAGCAGAGGAAGTTAGTATGACAGCTGTGACAGCCGCAGTTTTCATTTTATTTCATTTCAATAGGTTCTGACGTCATAAACTCCTCGTTCGGCCCTCGCAGTCGAGTTTTCGCAGTTTAGTAGTCGCAGTTTAGTAAGAGGCAGTGCCACGCTGTATGCTTGCATGCAGCCGAATTGGGCCGGCACGACCGGGGAGGTACCTCTCGCTTACACGAGACCGGCGTGAAGTGACAGCTGTGCTGTCGCGTTTCGTGCGGTGTGTAAGTAGCCGGTGGCCCATGGAGGTGGGAGGAGCAAGGGGGGCAGCGCATCTGTACAGTCTCTATGCAGATGTCTATGGGCGTCGGTAGTCATGAAAATGGCTACAACTGCTCGTTTGCCCCCCTATACCATAAAAAAAAAAAAGAGAATTTTATGTCCTATAAAAAGCTTTATTTTTGAACCTCTTTTTTATAGCTGAGACGCGAGGGGTCGGATTCGTTTAGTGAATGTCCATGAACATCCATACAACTAGAGCGGACTCTCAAACCGCTCAAAACGCGACGGCAGCGCGGGTGCGTTAGCAGTGGAGTACGGCAGCACGGGTGCGTTAGCACTGGAGTACGGCAGCACGGGTGCGTTAGCACTGGAGTACGGCAGCACGGGTGCGTTAGCAGTGGAGTACGGCAGCACGGGTGCGTTAGCACTGGAGTACTAGGTAGGTACCCGGAACTACTGGAACCCGCTCCTCCACCAACACGTCTTAGGAATGTTAAGAAAAAACAACATTCAAAGTTTACTTAAAGCTGTTGAAACTAGCGGACGAGTCTGTGTCACGATTCCTGCCGCTTCCGTGCGTACGGCAAAGCGATGGTTCAAATGCCTCATTCATGACGTAGCACCTCAAAAATGGCCGTTTCGAATCAAGATGGGTGTTTTGACGATCCGTCTTATGAACTCATAGATTCTTGCGAATCAGTAAAATAGGGAGTCCAAATAAACTGCGATACAATCATTAGGTAATTTATTAGTGGAAATTTAAAAAATAATTACAAATTTGTCGTGTTTTGTGAAATATGTTGTTGTTATTTCAAATTTAAATGTATTAGGTTCACTCTTGAACACCGTCTTCAATGTTTCTCGTGAAGACAATCAATTCTGTAAAATAAAACGGATAATAAACGGCAATGTAAAAATTGGCAGGAGGGATCGGGATTATACAGTAACCGAAACCATGATGAATATTTAAATTAAGTTATTGGAAAAAAAACATTTAGCACCCGCTGCTATCGTCGATAGAGATATTTAATTGAAAACTCACTAACCTCTACGTACTACTACTACCTACTCTGTAATCTCCACTATACATAATATTATGTAAAAATAAATCTATAATTGTATGTACGGTTAATAAGAGGACCATCCTGGCGCAGTGGTACAGAGCTCGGATAAGCGGAGCATGTTGCACCAGGGTCGCGAGTTCAAATCCCTCCTTGGTCATGGATGTTTATCTATGTATTTATATGTATTTCTATAATAAAAAATTTCAATATATAACATTTCTTAAATTTATAAATATTAAATATCCGTTGTCTAGTGCCCGTAACACAAGTCCTTACGGTACTTAGCACGGGACTATGCTAACGTGAATGAATGAATGAATTATTCTTTATTGTGTACACAAATATATATACAGACAATCTTATAAGGTATGCTTAGTTCAGATTATGTACACAAAAGGCGACCTTATTGCTTAGGTTGCAAGATCTTCCAGTTAACCTTTTGGCATTCGGGAGAACGTGGTGTGATATGTCCACAGATATTATTATTATTTATATGGTATAATTGTAAATTAAAACTTAAGATCGGTGATAAATAAATAAATTAACTTTCCGCAATCAACATTAAATCACAACAACATAATATGATGTATTTATAACATAGTTAACAGGTGAACTCAATCAGGTATTAAAATACTATCCTACTCCTACTCACCACACACATCGAGCCCTGGCGGGCGTACAAGAAGAGCTTCAGGAACATGATGTCCAGCGTGCTGGAGGAGCACCCTCTGATGGCGTTCACTACGCACGTCGCCAACTGATCGAACTTGCTACAATTGATCTGTAAATATTGTCTGGGATTTAATAACTTTAGTGGAGTGCCTGGAGCATATAAAACAGTAAAACCTCGGAATAGAGTTACAGTGAATGAATTAATATGATCGATGTGGGATATTGTTTTTTAAACTATAAATTGCAATGTTTACCCAATATTTTTTCGTGCATTCCTTTTTTTTTTTAAACTAATTATTATAATAAAATATAATGTTTGACCATATATTTTCACTTAAAACAGTATTTTATTTTTATTTATATGTTAAATCTTACCCGAGTAGACATATAGGAACATTTTTCAAAGATACCTGTGTATGAAAATAGCAGTAGGGATCTCGAACAGGCAGAAAAACGTGAGAGCGGAGCGGCAGCTGCTATGTACAATGGAATTTCTCGGCTAGTTTAATAATTATAAGTAAATGAAATGTACTCTATTGTGTACATTTAAAAAAATAAGGTAATTAATTACGACTAATGAAAAGCAAAAAAAATATTAGTATAAAAATATTGGGTAAACATTGCAATTTATAGTTTAAAAAACAATATCCCACATCGATCATATTAATTCATTCACTGTAACTCTAGTCCGAGGTAAAAACCCCCAGGAACTCCACTACTTTATAAGATGAAAAACAGTCTCTACCGCGGAGGTACCTCTCGCTCACATATATCCAGCGTGACACACTATGCTGTCTGTCTGTCTGTCTACTGTCATGCAGATGGTGAAAGTCCGATCCTTCTCTAAACTCATACTTAATCCATTGCCAAACATGATTTTTTTTCTTTTATATTATTTAATGTACGTCCACCATATAAGACTTTAAAGGCCCCATGCAAATCTATTAATGGAAACGCTATTGGCGAAACACTAACGGCCTGGCCACGGACACGGTGCGAATTGCGGCGCGGTGAGCGGATCGTCTGTCTCTCTCTCACTCGCGCGTCGAGTATTGCCTCGCCGCTCGCCGCGCCGCAAATCGCACCGCTGTGGCCGTGGCATGGCGCATACATTTTGTATGTCACGTCTTGCCGCTCACCTCGTCGCTCGCCGCGCCGCAATTCGCACCGCTGTGTCAGTGGCAGAGCGGTAACACCGTGATATCCACACGCTATGTCTATGTTATAGATATCTTCTCTTAGGATAACAACGGATGAGTTTAAAGGTCTGCGCAGACGAGGGGTTTTTGCAAAAAAAAATTATGCAAAATATCGTACTTTTAATCCTTCGTTTGCGTTACTCGATACAGTTGTAGGCGATCTATTTTAGCGGACAAAAAAATCCGCAGACAAAAATGACAGCCTTGATAGTTAAACATATACAAACTGTTTAGACTCGCCTGCATGGAACCAGACGGTACTAAACTCTCGGGGAAGGAACCGACGCAATCGCGGATTGTAGAATATTGTTTATTCATGCACTCGATACCGCCCTCGGAGAAGAACTCTGAAAAGGACACGTATATTTGTCACGCAAATGGTGTGGATTTTATTACGAATGGATATTATCTCTGTATACATAAAACTCTCGTGTAACAATGTTAGTTACCATACGGCCCGACCGATTCTCATGAAATTTTGTGTGCATATCGGGTAGGTCGGAGAATAAGCCAACATCTATTTTTCATCTTGATATTTCCACGGGATCAAAACGTACGCGGCAAACCGCGGAGCGCAGTTAGTGTTACAATGCTCTGACATGCATGAGTCCCCAGTGAGAGGTTCGCAAGAACATAAGCGCGGCTAAAAACTTTGCGCACAGAGATTCTATCTAAGATTTCTCCTCATATTTTTTCATACTTAAACTCGAATTACAGAATTGGGGAATAGTTCATTAAAATACAAAAAAGAAAGAACTTTTTCTGGAGTTGTGAGACGGTTCGATCGATCCACGGTTCTAGAAAATTGTTTCTCTACACTTTTCGGCGCATATGGAACAGAGTGTCCGCCCTCGAACATAGAGGGACGGTAGCCCGGGGGAAAGGGACTACAGTAAGCGCCATATCTCTCTCTCTGTCCCTACGGCACGTACACCTCATCAGTGTACAATTATCATCACCAAAGAACAGAGCCTTTGCGTGCCAATGATACCTAACTTTTCGTTTTGAGAATGTTTATGCCATGGCTTTCTATTATAAACACAATTAATGAATAACAATATAAATGTGTACATACTAGACATTCGCTTGCCATCTTTGTAACAGATGTAGTCGAGGAGCTCCTCGGTGGCGTTTTGCGCCGAGGGCAGCCGTTGGACAGTTTGTTTGTCCAAACAAGGTGCGATGGCCTTGGTCAGGGCCCTCGTGCACACCTTCAGCTCGGGAGTCTTATCGCAGTACCTGAGGAAGAAACATAAATTAGTAAAGCACATAAATATTTACTGTGTTTTTCTCTCAGAAGCAATCGCACGGAGGCCGGCCGGCATGCGGATTGATGGGGGAGAGAGCCTCGCCCAAACAACATGAGTAAGTAAACGAACAGAGACAAAGCTTCATACAACCGCGTCGATTACATTACACTACTACAAGCAAACGGCGCACATGTGCGTGTCAACTAGGCGCGTGTCACGTACGAGCCGTCACTGGAACAAAAAGGGTTTACTGACGTTCACCCAGTTGACAAACGAAGGGCTCGCAAAACGCCGAGTGCGTTATTATTTATATTTTTTTTTATTATTTTAAGTAAAATAAATAAACACATAAAATCGAACGACTGTACCAAATTGGTTAATATTTTTTTATTTTTGCGTTCGTTATGACAGGGCCATGGTTTATATTATGTAGGCAGATATTTGAAAATGGTGCAGAAACACTTAAAAACGGATTGAATAATCCTCGAATAATCCTATCTTTTTTTACTAAAGTAACAACATGAAAGATTCTTCACGTAACAAAGAAGTTATGACGTTATGATATGACAACAAAATATTTAATTACGACAGGACAACGTCTGTAGCTGTCCAGCAGTTATTCATAAGAGTGTAAACAATAATAAAATATAATTTGTATGATGGTTGTGTACTGTACAATTTGTATGAATAATACTAGAAAACAAAAGGATATTTCATATTGCAATTATCCAAAAGAGTCTACTAGGCAAGTAAAGGAATTTAGATTATAACTATTAAAATTTTGATATATTGTTTACGTGGGACGCACAAACCTATTAGAGCGATGTAAGTTACATAAATATAGGAAACCGGCATAAAGTGACAGCTGTGCTGTCGCGTTTCATGCTTTGTGTGTAAGTAGCCGGTGGCCATTGGGGGAGGAGGAAGGAATACCTATACATATAATAAAACTGTAGAAGATTTCATTCTGTCTGTGTCTTGTGCGGCTTTCATGCAAACCCTACTAGACGGATTTTGATGAAACTTTTTTGTTATATAGGTGTTAGTACTCGGTAACATTTAGGCAATAATTTATCAATATATAAAATGCTGCAGTCGATATTTCAACTTCAACTAAACTATTGTACGGCAAAATAATGGGTTGACAATTCGGCCACATAACAATACACGTTACCATGACAACACTACGAACTCACGACACCGCTTCAAGACATAGAAACTATCAAGAAGCTGAACAAAGACCAACCGACCAAAAACTCTGAAGAATTCAGTAAAATCATCTTAGAAGCCATTCAAATTACAACCAAGAAGATGGAAATAACATCAAATCAAACAAACACCATAAGGGTCAGTCTCGAAGAATACAGGGACAAAGTAAAAACACGGGCAAAACAGGTCACTCAGCTCTCTACACAAAGGCAGCAACACCGGAAACAGACGCAGACGTCAGCTCACCAAAAACACCTGAAGAAGAGAGGAAAGAAAGAACTACGACAAACGCCACACTTAACTCGATGGCAAAGGACATAGCGGACATGAAAACAATGTTATCTACAAACGGGGGGAGATTAGAGCAGATATCAGAACAGAATTCGACAAACTGGTGGAAAAAACAGAAATATCTGGATCCATATCTATATATATAAAACTCGAACGTGACATAGCCAGCTATCAACGTACAGCCCAAACCACTGGACGGATCAAGCTGAAATTTGGCATCCAGGTAGATGTTACGACGTAGGCGTCCGCTAAGAAAGGCTTTTTAGAAATTCAACCCCTAAGGGGGTGAAATGGGGTGTTGAAGTTTATACGGATTTCTTCGAAAACGAACGCGGGTGATACCGCGGGGCACAGCAAGTAAGACTATAAAGATGAACATTGAAGAAATAAAGTCTGGAGTACACATAGTAATCGACACCATAGCTGAAATGACAGCACCAATAAGAGTGGTAGCTGAAAAAACCAGGCAGGAGGTCCGGACGACGAGGGAAACCATGATGCACCAACTTAAAACCCAAAAACCCAAGAAGCACAAATTAACAGCAACCTGAAAACAACAAAGACAGCAAATGGACGAGAGACGCAACTAAATAATAATAGACATAGCACACAAATGCAAGGAATACAAACTTACGCATCAATAGCCGCTACTCCCCGACATTCACTAGTAATAGAATCAACGGATCCCCGACACACCTGTGGCGATATAGTACAAAAAATTTAAAAGAGTGTAGACATTATAGAGATGAGAATCCGGATTAATCAACTGCGAAAGACTCGAAATCAGAAAGTCGTCATCGGATGTGACTCCGATAAGATCCAGAGGAGAGTTGCTGGTAGGAAAAGGGAAACCTGTGGTGTAATCATGGAGGTGAGCCCGGCAATCTGGAGAGCATTAAAGGACGAGAGGGTAAAAGTGAGATACCAGATGGTCCACGCTGCCGACCAGAGCCCAGTCACGCAGTGCTATAAGTGCCTGAAGTTTGGCCACCTAGCAAGAGATCGCGAGGAAAGAAGCACGTGTGGCTACTGCGCAGGCAATCATGATACTAGGCAGTGTAACCAGAATGGCGAACCAAAGTGCTCAAACTGTTTGGCCACCAGACGCAATGAAAATGAAAACTCAAACCACGCAGCATACAGCTCTACATGCCCCGACTGGCAAAAGTGGGATCGAATAGCCAGAAGCCAAATAAACTACCACTGCTAAAGGCATGAAGACAATCAAAATATTACAAGCCAATCTGGGCAGAGGGTATGATGCCACAAAGGATGCAGAAAGTAAAGGAATTTCCATTCTCTTCTTGATCCAATAACCATATATTGGAAAGAAAGGTTACCTCACTTCTTCCCATAGAGTTATATAAAAGCCCAACACAGACACCTCAAACCCTGTAAAATCAACAGCAGTAATAATAGACCAACAGCTTACTATTACGGAACACACCGGACTACACAGCGCAAACGTGATCGGATTCAAGGTACTTCTAAATAACCTCACCCTAGCACTCATTGGGGTATACCTGGAGGGGGATGTCAATATAGAGCCATATCTAAACCACATAGAAAAAGTAGCAGAAACCCTTCAAGAAGCCAACCTTGTAATAGCGGGAGATCTGAACGCTAAAAGTATATGGTGGGGCTGCCAGGAAGAGGATAAGAGAGGACAGTCTTTGTCCAGTTAACAACCCAACTAGACCTAAACATAATAAACTAGGGAGACACACCTACCTTGTATACCTAAAGAGGGAACAGATCATATAGCAGTATAGTGGACGTCACGGCTTGCTCCACCCAACTCTTGTTGAAGATACAAAATTGGAGGGTCAACGAAGACAGCAATTCTCACGGAACATAGGCAAATAGAATTTGACATATCCCTAGGACGTGAAGCAAGCTATATACCTGACTCCTCGACAAGGAAGTACTACACAAAACGGGCCTGGAAGACAGAAATCTCAACTAGAAATCTATATCCCGCATAGAAGACCCCCAGAAACTGGAAAACGAGATCACCGCGTATTCGTCGGCGATTCGGCCACAATCGCTGCGCCATCGAAGGCGGCGATACTAATATAAAATTTATATAAAAAAAAACCATTACAACATATTTTCCATTGATGACAGGACAGCGTATATAAGTATAAAAATAATAAAATAAATAATTGTAGAACCTGTAGAACTTGTGTACGTACTTACAATTTACAAGGTTCAAATATCTCTCAAAATGTGTAACTTCATTTTTTACAGTACTAAAGGCCAACGAGCAGTCTACGCCATTTTCATGACTACTCCCATTATAAACATCTGCATTCTGCATAGAGTTTATACAGATGCCTTGCTCTCCTTCTTCCACCCACCTTTATGGGTTACTTACACATCGCATGAAACGCGACAGCACAGCTGTCACTTTACGCCGGTCTCGTGTAAGCGAGAGGTACCTCCCCGGACGTGCCGGCGCAATTCGGCTATGTGCATGCATGCACTGGTACTGCACGTGGCACTTATTGAACAAATAAACACTTGTTTTAGTGGTGTAGTACCACTTATTGAATTGTTTTTCAGGCGACATGAGTGGTTAAAAGCTGTAGGTCGGGAAGACCTTGTACTTATTGACGATAAAATTAGGCAAAATTACAGAATATGTGAAGTTCATTTCGAAAGATCCAATATAAGTTTTCTAAAAATGGAAATAAAAAGTTTTTACATGTCAATGCTTTTCCAACACTCAACTTGCCAACAAATATCGGTGCAAGTTCAAGTCAATGTGAGACTGTACCTGCACAAGAATTTCAGAATATTCAAATTGTGCCTATTATCGAACAAAGTTCAAGTTCGAAAATATTTTCAAATAAAAGTATTGTTTTGGAAGATCAAACAACACGGAGCATTCAGACGGAACCCAATACGCAAACTATTGAGAGTGAAGCAGCGCAAACTTCACTTCACGTTCCAGCGAACATTCCAAGAAAGCGGAAATTGTCACATAAACTAGGCGAAGCAAAAAAAATAGGACATGTGATTTAGATAATGTATCCAAAGAACAGTTTTTAAAATTATGTGAAAAATTTATGTCTAGAGGTATGTTCCAAATTATAAAATGGCAAATAGATGTAAAGACAGGTTATAGTGGAAACAGGTATAGTCAGGCTTTAAAATTTTTCGCACTCAATCTACATTACTCTGGTCCTGCAGCGTACAAATTTCTTGGAAATACATTTTGTTTACCTTCAATGGTCACCTTACAAAAGTTAGTTATGCCTTTAAGTATTAAGTAAGACGAGCATTTGCTTTGTGCATTAAAAACAAAGGTTGAAAATATGAGTGCAGAAGAAAAGATTTGTAGTGTATGCGTAGACTGCATGTCTTTGAGGGCAAATTTATTTTATGACGTCAGAAATGATATAATCATTGGATTTCATGAAACAAATGGTATCCAGAAAAAGTGCCAGCAAAGAACTTATTACTTATACTTATCGTTATAATGATTCGTGCTATTATATATAATTGGAAGCAACCAATTTCTCATTCATTTCTGACACAATGCAAAATTATTTGGAAGTAAATGAATGGATTGAAGAAATTATAACATTATTATTAAATATTGGTCTTGACATACGCGTTTTTATCTCAGATTTAGGCTCTGATTCTCTAAGTGCTTCAAAGTCGCGTTCTGTGAGTAAAGATAAAACATATTATGAAGTAAACGGACACAAAATTTATTATATGTTTGATGTCCCGCATCTTTTGAAATGTATGAGGAACAATTTAATGACTTGTGATTTCATTTTTGACAATAAAATAGCAAAATGGTCACATATTATTAAACTATATTATGAAGACAAAAAACTAACTATTAGATTAGCACCAAAACTAAGTGACATTCACGTGAAGCCGAAAAATTTTATGAAAATGCGTGTGAACTAGCCGCACATGTATTAAGCCACACTGCACTGTAGCGTCAGCTCTTCACACCTATGTAGATTTAAATCTTATCGAGGTTGCTACAAGATACAGCTAATTTTGTAAATAAAATTAATCATAAATTTGATTTATTAAACTCAAGTTCACTGAGATCTAATAAATATAAAAGATATTTCCGCGGCAAAGATTATAAAATTAAGTTTTTAGAAGAAATACTAACGTTTTTTGGGAACTTAAAATTAGTAAGAAGCGATGGACAAAAGACGTTACAAGTATTATGAATTTCATTCATGGATTTAAAGTTTCTATAAATTCTTTATTACAACTTCATCAAGATTTAAATTTAGCAGAAATTAAATTTATATTTACAAGACCCCTAAATCAAGATTGCCTTGTTATCTTCTTTGGAAAAGTCAGACAGGCAGGTGGTAACTGTAAAGAACCAACTTGTCGACAAGTTAGTATTGCCTTCAATAAGATATTTATCACCAATTTGTTAAAGAAACTCCATAATTCAAATTGTGATCAGGATTTCGATAGTTAATTAATGAAACCAGATGATTGCCAAATTTTTAAGACCCCTTCTCAAGCGTCGCAATCTGACGATGTCACTGTCTCTGACTTAACAGTATGAACAAATAATTACCAATTTGATTTTCCAGAAAAAAATGGTTTACTTTATGTATCGGGGTATTCGTATAAAAAATGTCTCGAGAACCACAACTGTGACAAAATTAAATTGTGTGACATGAAAACAAGAGACAAAGACATGAACAACCTATAAATATGGCTAAAGACTCTTTATTCAGTCATTACAAAGATTTCAAGGAAGGTAGTGTAAAGTCGGGTTTTTTAATAATACCTCCTGACAACTTTGTCGCCTTTGTCGAATCTCTCTAAAAAAAGTTTCGTTAATATTTTGATTTGGACGTAAATATTTTAAATATAGGAAATGATATTTTGAAACGAATATAAAATTATAAATTTAATATGCCATGTGATTGCTTTCCAATTGATTACCTAAAACATCTTTTTGTCAGATTTAGAATTTACATTACTATCAAAAGGTAAAACAAATTATTAAAAAACAAAAATTATAAAAAAAAATATTCAGAGTAAACAATTTGTAAATATTTAAACTTAATATTTTTTATTTTATATAATTTATTATCTTTATGACATAATATATAAAAAATATTATGACGTCAAGTTTGTTCATTTTATTTTATTGTCTTGTGCCAACCCTACTAAAATCTTATTTTTAATTAGAAGCTTTTCTGTACGTCTCTTTACTCTGTGCCCAAACTCCTAACGAAACGGTGAAAAAACAACGGTTGAAAGTAATCATTAATTAATTTAATATTATTTTACCCGACTGTGTCAAAAGTACGCTAATGGTTTTGGAGGATGGAGGATAATGTTTTAACGACTTGACCGATTCTAACTTGTGAGGTCTCGCGCTACAAAAATGTATTTTAAGCTGTCCAGTATATTGTTTTTAATTTAATTTACGGTTCGTTGTTCAATATTTGATTGATCTGCAAAATAAATATGTGTATTTATGAATATGAATGTTTGTCTGTATGTCCTGTAAAGAATCGTTAACTGTGCGTTTGACACAATGTGATGATCTTTAGCAAAGTTGTTGTGCATGATCACACAAAGTTTCTGAGTTAGTACGACTAACAATTCACGCAGGCAATGCTAGTTTTGTATATATCCTTTGTGTAAAATATTTGAAGTAATTTACACAAACTAATGTATGAAATTGTAACTATGCATCCAACCTTTTTATAACAAGGTCAAAAGGAGCAATCAGGTCACCAAAAGTTAACAAAAGGTCTGTGATCTCGCCCAATTTTTGATTTGATGATGATTGACTCCAACCGCACTGGTTGCTCAGTTTCGCTTCCGGATTTTGAGGTTCTTGACGATTCCTAACTCTTATCGCTCCAAAAGTACAGGCAGGTTATTCGACAAACAACTAGTGAAATTATTTTTTTTTATAAAAACAAGTAGTTGATGACGACCGACGCCCATAGATATTCGCGTAGACGTTATACTGATGCACTAACTTCCTTCCTCCTCCATGGGCCACTGGAATCTGGAAACTCACCAAAAAAAACCTCGAAATACTCTCAGTAGAAATGTTTACCGATGCCATGAATTCTCTCTCTCTCTCCGTAAAGCAAGTGAAAGAGGGTGGAACACATAGTCACCAACAATTCGTGTCGCACCAAACTTAATATCATCGATGTGAATATAAAATGGAACCTACTTCTGGAATACGTCGTCTATCCCCCCGTTTTGCACTGCGGCCATGTACTCCGTTCCTATGCCGCCAAAGTCGAACAGACTGTTTACACAGTCGTAAAAGGCTCTCCCTGCCATCTGAAAATAAATAGCTTTGATTAGTAAGTATAGCTTTTTCTACCAAACATTATACAAGGTTGATTAAAGCCAGAGGCATTAAATGAAAGCACAAATTTAGTGTATCATTTCCAGGCTGCACAACAAAATCAGATCAATCGGAGCAATAGCTTAGCCACAGGTTTTTTAAAAGTTTTTTCTTACTTCGTACACACTGTGCCGCCCGTAGTCCGCCGGGGTTATTCACCCCGTGCGAGGTTACCGCTCGTTGCGACCGCCCGGTACAAAGCATGATTACATTTTTTCGTTGACTTCTTTGAAAAAAGTATTTTCGTATACTTGTCGTAAACTTTTTAATAGTTTCTGTAGGCTTTAACTATATGCACTTATAGTATATGAGGTTTAATTTAACGCCTCTCGCTTTTATTAACCTTGTATAAGGTATTTCATTTTATTATTATTTTTGTTATCACTTCTGTTTACACTTAATGTAAGAGCAGTGTTATTAATTTAGTACTGAGTTGAATTCCATTCCATCGTCACTTTCATCGAATGCCTGATGTAAATCTTCGAGCAAAATGATAGACGTGGTCTCCAAGAAGATGTTTCATATTCTGTGTGCTGTCAAATTTTATGGAGTTTGTGAGTTTTCCTTCCCTTTCCCAACCTATTTGGAGGAGAAATACAGGGTTATTTTATCAATCTCTTAAGAATAAATAGCTAACATCAAGTGCAAAAACTCTTTTCCACAAGTTTTAAAAATTTATTACACTTATATTCACTCAAATATAAATATAAATTTTATGCTACTCTTATTTAAAACTCTATTTCTACTAATAACGTCAGCATACAGTAACTTCTAGCTTAACACGTTGATAGATAGCGTTATATTTCAATGACCTAGGTTTTAAAACAAAATAAAATGAGAAGATATCATAGAATTAGTATGAAATTAACAAATGTACCTCTACTTCTTTAAAATGCTCTTCATTTCCATTCACTTTGCACGTTTCTGAGAATTTTTCTTTTATTTCGTCCATGCTTGATTGCTCGCCTCTAACGAATACTTCTGAAAAGCAAATATTTTATTCAGCAGCAATGAAATGTGTCAGTTAAGAACAAGAGTAGAAAGGATCGCTTCAGCGTTTAGCCGTTAGGATAAAATAAACAAGTGAATTGAAAAATACTGAGTTTTGTACTCCAATTTCAGTGCTCCGAACGGCGGTGTGCTCAAAAACATTGAACATTTCGAATTATACTCAGTTTCTGTTCAATTTCACCTGTCAGTAAGGACCTGACAATAAAATCTACTGAGTGGGAAAATGGTGTATCAAAATTAAAAAATCTAAATTTACCTAGTCTAGCCTTAAGTTCTGTTCAAAAGAAAATAATTTTTTTTAATTGCAAATAACATTGAAAACAACACAAATACACAAACATAAAACAATTAAAATATAAAATGCTTATTCGAAGTGGTCTCCATTGGCTGCAAAACAGTCCTTTAAACGTTAAGGCCAGTTATCAATAGAAGCACGCACTTTTTCCATCTGTAAATTCTTCACTGCCAATCGTATGGATTGTTTTGGGAACTCCAAATTATCATGGCGTTTAGAGCAAGCTGTACTCTCTAAAACTAACTATAAATCATAATCCAGCGGATTCAAATCGGGACTAGACGACGGCCAGTCTCCAGCTCTGATGAAGACCTAGACGTTCGCTTCCAAGCTGGACTGCGTGGGCCGCGCTTTTTGACCCGGCGCCGAGTCTTGCTGAAAGGATATTAAGGGGCCTAACTACCTTCTCAAGAATAGTATCTTGATACTCTTGTGCCGTTGTTTTGATATCTTTTTCACAAAAATATTACTCAGTCATTTCTTCATAGCTAACAACTCCACCAAACCATCACTGAATTTGGATAATGCCCACGTTGCACTCTGTCGACTAATTGGGAAGCTTCCTTAGAGCTTTGAGCATAAATACGGTCCTTTTGTTTGCTAAAATGGTGCTCAGTTGTAAAAATTTTTTCATCCGTAAACAAATTTTTTCTGTGATCTCTCTTTGCATACCGCTTCGGTACTCAAAAGTCCTAAGTCATCTCTTAAAATACGTCACATGGTTCTAGGTGCTATCCTTATATCCCGAGATAAAAATTTTTGCTTTCCGAGAGGATTTCTTCCTTTCTTTCCCTTATTTCTTTGACCACCTTTTTTGTACGAACACTACGTGGAGGCCAGATTTGTCTCTGTCACAAACAGAGGAAGTCTCATTGTACCTATTAATCGCCCGGTACACAAACATTTGGCTGATACTAAGGGAATGGAGAGTTTTAAAAATTAACTATGGCTCCATACCTACTTTGTGTAATGCAATCACAGCGATTCTGTTCTCTTTAGTACCCCACTCCATTTTAATATCGCAAAATGTTGTACAATGTATTGGCGCAAAAATGAGAAAACAATGAATAATCATATTAAAATGCCAGATTCCAAATCCAAATGTAATATTTTTTTTTAATTTTTAATTGTAACAATATATTTGGCCAGACTAAGTATAAAAATCAATTACTGTTTGTTAGACTCGCTAAAACTCGAGAACGGCTGAACCGATTTGGCTAATTTTAATTTTGAATGAATTGTGGAAGTTCAATAAAGGTTTAAAAGGATCGTATTTATAAAAAACTGCTAAGAATTATAATAAAAATAACAATTTCGTTTTCCCATAGAAACTGTTCCTACCTGTCAAACATATTTTGATGTTGGTTCTGTCGTTCAGAAATCATATAAAATTTAAGGACACATTTTTCATTCCTTGGATAAATAGGTGGATAATTACATGTCAATGAAAAATATCTGTGTCGTTATCAGATAAATAAATATTTTAAATTTTTCATTCGTCTGTAAACTAAAGAATAATCCTCTCCTATGTTCTGTTCTAACGGCTTGCCGACTGGAGTACTGGGGCCAGGGGTCAGGATAAGAACCTGACCCCATTACACGGTTCCGGCGTAGCAAGAAATGTTCAGAGACTGACAGCCGGGCAGTCCTCAGAGAGAGAGAGAGAGAGAGAGAGAGTTTTGGCCATTTCACCGAGGTCAGCCTGTCGCTGGAGGAATCCTTGTGCCTACTGATCTGAGACCCTCCAATTATACCGGCTGAAGTGGCAGGGGCTGTATCTGATCCTAGGTATCATACATAAATGTATTAGAAGTGCTGAGTGCATAATACTTATAGAGTACTTTAATTTAAATAGTTAAACTTTAAGACACCATGCATTTGACACATTGATATATAAGATCATGTAATTATTAATGAAGTTTCTGTGTCTTTTACAAGTGTCGAAAATTATACATACAATAAATTGTTTACCTTAGTTACAATGTCATAACATGTCATGTGATATTTAGTTTTTAATTACAAAAAAATTAGTAGTATTATTAGTAATGTTAATTTCAGAAACTTAAGAACCACTATAGAGTTGGCAAAGCATTAAAGCCAAAATAAACAGTAAAATGAATATCAGAAAAACTCAAAAACTCCAAAAGTGCAAAATAAATATAATACAAAGCTACGTACCGGTAGTCATAAAGGCGAGGATAATAGTTTCGATGAGCATGATGAAGTTTATTCACCGACGTCCCTGTGCTCCTCAAGTCGAGAACCAACTGAATTTCTACACGTTCTAGTCCTTTATATAAACGTTTGTTTGTTTAGAAAGCTAACTATTCTTAAAACAAACGAACATATGTCGCATAACGCCTAGACAATATATTTAGCTATTTTATATCATGGCAGTTGACAAAGAGACAAAGGAAATTATTGATTGCATTGAATTAAATTTGTGGAAACTACTCTAAAATTATCAGTGTATTAAAATCATGCGATAATTTATATGGCACGTTTTTACACTATATTATGTGTACTAACATTACCTATATATTGAGCAAAAACTGAATGTTTCACAGAATTGACCCCACTGCCCACAGAAAATGTTTATGTTATAAATCCAGGTTCGTCGTGCTTAGAGAGAGTTCATAGCCAGAGGTATGCAAAGAAGTGCTGGGAAAGGGATATATTTATTAATCCCTTAAATATTATGTCATAATATTGTTAGATATTACGGCTGTATGTCAAGTCTTCATCATTTGACTATTGAAGTCAAATACAAAAATCCTTCAATGTTATGTTTTATTTTTTTTTATTCACAGTTTTCAAAAAGAATGTTACATGTTTTTCTCACTATGAATTCGCCACTCACATCCGCCATCGGATATGATTTTCACAGCGGTTGTGAAAAAATAAGATGGGCGTCATTACAAAATTAGCCAACTATAGGCCTGGCTACGGCTATGGCGAGTTTCACGTTGGGCATTCATGAAGCCTAACCGGGAACTGGCTGAAAACGCAGCAACTCATGTGCAGGCCGCCATGCCAAGTGCGGGTGTGCAACCTCCGTGCTGACGCTGACCTCTAGGTCTTTCTCCACCACACCCAGATAGTGATGTAAATGGCGGAGGAGGACCAAAAACCGCCTCAGGAATAAAAAGAGGGCCAAGACCGGATACCGTGCACCTTGGGGATAAGTTTCGGGAACTGCTTGACATGTATATATCGGGTTCTAAAAGTGTAGAAGGGGTACCGGCTACATCTGATACCAAAGGGGGCCGATCTAGACACGGCGTCAGCATTGAGACCTAACGTGCTTTTAAACGAGGCGGGAAAAGCCCTCGAAAGTATATATAATAAGCGGCATAAGCATTTGAAGACCGAGGGGGTCTTTTCTGCGGAAGTAAGTCGTTCCACAGGGACCACTGAGTCAAATCCTGTGGGACATCGGCTTTTACTGGGTCCTGTAGAGTTGGCTTCTCCCCGGGATGGGTGTCCAGGGGGACTACGATGAGAGATATCCTGATCTCATAAGTTATTAAAGTACCCGAAAATTTATAATTATTTACTTGTTCCGATTAACGCAAAAATTGCTGATTGTTTGATTATGTTTATCACTGGGGTCTCATGCCGACGGAAGAACCCAGCCTTCTTCTCTATAGAAATTTGGATGTTTCTAATTTCAGTAGTCACACGGATCGTCCTTGGACGGAGTGTGTTCTTTAGCGAGGATTTGTGCTTTATCCAATCTTATATAATGGCACGGGCCGACCTCAGTGAGTTCGCAGACTGAAGATTTTGTAACGCGACGGTGCTTTATATCAGCTAAATGTCCTTTAACGCGAGTTTTCATGGATATTTTTGTGTATAAGAGTCCACAGTCACAATCAAGTTTTATACTCCTGCATCTTAA
>LUGF01045895.1:93499-106425 GCA_001625245.1 Calycopis cecrops
TCCCGCCGCTTGTGCTCCGCCTCGTCATGCCGAGTGCCAGGGGACAGCTCTACTTCCTCACCCTCTGAAAATTATATTTCATATCATAATAAGTACCTAAGAAGTAGTGCCACGCTGCGCTCCAAATGGGCCGGCACGACCAGGGAGGTACCTCTCGCTTACATGACACCGGCGTAAAGTGACAGCTTTCCTGTCGCGTTTTGTGCGGTTTGTAAGTAGCCGATGGCCCATGTAGGAGGTAGGAGGATGAAGGGCAACGCATTTGTAAGCGGATGATTATCTATCTCTGCGGATGTCTATGGGCGTCGGTAGTCAAGAAAATAACTCCGATTGCTCGTTTGCACCATTATACTATAAAAAAATATATCATAAAATGTACTAAACATATCATCAATAAAATGTAGAGTGCAGACCATTAAATAATAGTGAGGGAAGTGTTTTACAATTGTGAGGGTTCGTAGCACAAACTCGTAGCATCACGTAGCAGTGCTACGCTTCGTGTGAGCGTAGAACATATGTGAGCTCTACGGTGTTCGATATCTTAGAGGTGGCGAATCTCAGGCAGCTTTTTCGTACAATTTCCCACAGATGTTTTCTCAACGAGCAAATGTGACCGGTTCTATGCGACATGTCCCTCTTGTTATACAAATGTGTATGGTCTCGTCTAAGGTCTTTTAGTAACACTGACTTGCGCGGATTTCGACCGGCACGTTCTTGATGTGATCATCAACATCTAAACGGAAGTTTGTGGCATTACCAAAAGGCTCCGACTACTCGTTGCCCCCTTTTTGCCTTCAATAAGGCATTCGTTGATATTATATATTATACTAATGACAACATTGGCTGAACAAAAAAAACTAATGATAAGACTTTTTACCTTCGGGTTTTTGCTGAATGACATATTCGAACGGCGGCAGAGAGAGAGCGGTAGCGGCTTCGGTGTAGTCGTTCTCTTTCGGCTGGCGTGTCGTGCGGGACGGGGCGCGACGCCGCTTGCCACCGAGCTGCGGGCGGCGCGCGCGCGACAGACGCTCGGCGCGACGTTCCGACTGACAAAAAGATCACAATAATAAGGAGAAGATAAATAACGAGATGATATAAGACGAACTATGAATTTCCCCTAGCGGTTATTTTGTATAAAATTCAAAATGGACGTAATAAAATATAACCCTAAAAACTTTTGAGGTTTTTCGGTGAGTCTAAGCTCATCTGTGGTTAGTCGCATGTTCGTTGTGCATTTTGTTTGTACTCAGTGGCTATATAGATTATATTTAAACGACAACAAAGCCTTTTTTCAGGTCGCAATAGCTGTGTCGCAACTATTGCGCGTCGACAAGCAATAGGTTTGATCGCGCGCTGCGGCTAAAACCCTGATCGTTTCGCGGGTAACCGTTATGTGTATATGTATACGTGACCTTATTCTTAATAATATGAGGTCAAATTACCTCAATTCGATTAAAGTCGTGGAGCGGCGGAGGTGGCGGTGGCGGTGGTATTCTCTCTTCACTATGAGGCCTTCGTTCCTTGCGTTCGTGCGTGCATCCAGAATCGCGGCGTTCGCGACGCTTGCGTGCCTCTCGCTCGCACTCGGGCGCCGCCATGTTTTCCCTCTCCTTCTCTCGGCGCTTGCGGTCACAGCTCACACGCCACCCAGGACCAGATATTACAACGTGACGCTCGCTCGAGCACTCTGAATCGTGGCCGTAACCCTAGTGTATTACATATTACTGTATCATTATATCGCTCAAATGAATTAGTGCACAATATATTAGGATATAGAAATAACAAAGGACAAAACTCCACATTTGTTTCTTCGGGCTAATTCAAAAAGGGCCCAATACACGATATTATTTTACGATCTAATGGATCATGCAATCTATTTTTAGATCCATTTCAATTCCAGTTCTTCAGCAATCGTTCCAATCGTCTGAAACCTAAGTTGGATCAGAAAGCAGTATTGACTATGTTTAATTGTTCAGTAAAAGATATAAAACTATATTGATATAAGCTGTCTTTGGATAATAATATAGGTACTGTTGATATGCTTATCAATCTTGTCTGAAGTCTTTGGACACAATGGATCGTATATTAGGCCCTTAACATACAAGACGATGTGCTCGCATATGGAATACAATTGAATGTTTAATATAGTTTGTTAAGGTAATTGAATGTACACAAAATTTGCACGGGAATTATATGTGTACTGTGGGTAAAGCTATGAATGCAGTTACAATGACATGTAGGACTGTAAACAGTGATCTGAAGTGTTATTAGCATATAATACATATGTATGTTATTGTTATGGTTATAAGCTATGATTATTCATTGTTATATCGCCAATCTAAGTTTAAATTTAAGCATTTATAATCCCGACCTTACACTGAAGTCACTAAAAAGTAGTTTAGTAATCTTCACACATCACGCACTGTGGTTCAATGATAAACGTAAAAATATATTTTATTTATTTAATATCTTTCTGATCAAATAATAAAACTGCTATTGCTTGCTTGCTATTGCGGCACCAAGTTATATAATATACCAAATCACCATCAGCTACCGCAAAATGCTTCCTATTATGTACCTCCAGCAAAAGCTGTGAAACTGCAATTGATAGGAATTTACTTGTTGAGTGAGAGTGCATAAGTAGCATATTTTAATTAACCCAGAGTCACTCACACGCATTATCTAGACCAATGTAACGACACCCTGTACGTTTAAACATATGACGCCGTTCAGGCTATAGCAGAGAAAATACTTACTTAAATATGCACACAAACATACAAAAATATTTCTCTTTTTATGACACATCCAGATTCAATTTATCTTAAATAATCTTAAGATAATAAAATGTTTTATGTTTAAACCATCTTTTGAATTACGAATGCATGTAGTTGACAACAATGATCGATTGTCGGCCATTTATAATTATATCGACAATGTATACGCGAGTGCGAGTATAAAATATGTATCGCTAATGCCCAAAACTCGCCTACGCCATTAGCTAATTGCTTTTGCTCGATCAATTCATATTGTTTCACAGTAAGCTTCGTATTGTACTAGACAGTGAAACTAAAACATTGTTTCATTATTTCATACCTATTAATTTTGTTTAATTGATGCTAGAATTTAAGCTAACAGAAGTATAATTTAAAATCGTATTATGTTAATAGAAATAATTATATTTCAAGTAGTCCAGTATTTTGATGCATTCCTTTGACTGTACGATATTGTAGTTGACCATCCGATGGAACTTTCCTAGCTTGAATCAACAATGTAAAGTTTCCCTACGTATAGTCAAGACCCCCGGCTGCGTCACGCACAACCTTCCTAACTCAATTTAGATATCAGATACGTAATACTTAATAACAAAACGTGCTGTATTGTGACTGTAAATTCATTAGATAGTTGGCAAAACATAAGCATTTTATAGTTTCTTACTTCTATCCATAAAAGAAAGAAGACAAAAAGGCCCCGAAGTTGCACGCAACTCCGCCGTCATATAAATTCCACAGCTCCGGTGGTGAGCTGGATATCATATTAAATTCCTCGCATTTCTGCCAAACGAGGCCACTAACATTTCAAGAATTTTTGTTTTGTCACTATTATAAAAAATATACCTATGTTGTTATACATTGATTATATGGGCAAATATAATATCTATATATAAATATATACAAATAGATTTTTAGATCGACTTGTTGTTCCCATTAGTGTAAGTACCTTTTTCATTGTTACTGTTTTCGAAAACGTGAGTACAGTATTATTTTATTACCAAGGTTTACGTTTATCATTGAAAATATTAATTCGTATTATATACGTAATATAATATATTGTAAAGCAAATTTTAAGCTTTGATATAATGTGCGGATTAAATTTATGGACTGATTAACATATTTCTACAATACCGATGGCCTATAGCTCGAAAAATACCTGATCAATGTTCAAATGTACCATTTTTGCTTCGGATAATAATTTTACTCGTAACGTTTCGTCCGTAACTTGATTCTGAAATTAGATTTCCAAGACCTAAATATCTTTTGTAGATACATAAAAATAATTGAGAGAATTTCGTCAATCCAATAATACTAAGACCAAGCTTCGGCCTATTATATTATGGATGATAATTGACTTTATGCAAGGTTGACAAAAGGGAGAGGCATTAAATTAAACCACATATTTAGTGTTTCATTTCACAATAAAATCAGATCAATTTAAGGAATAGTTTAGCCACAGGACGTCACGCAATTCGACACAGATTAATTTACATTATGCGTCCCATTTTCTATCGTTTAATATTTTGAAGCTTTTAAATGTCATAAGACACGGAAATGAGTTGGTGTGAGTTAGTTTTACGTAAACTTTGTGACTATTTGTATTTATTATATTAGTTAATTTATGGGGAATTCCACAGAAATGCAGCTTGTTTGTGATGGTTTATGAAGGGTGAAATGTACGCAACAAACGGGAATACAGTAAAGGAATTTATAAAACAGTAATTTCGCCAATTAGTTACGCAGGTCACGACAGGTCAGTCCAAACGATGATTATATTTTATCTTAATTAATAAATTGTTGAACTTTAGTAAATTTGATTTCATTTAATGCTTCTCGCTTCTTTCAACGTTGTATAAAATCGACTAAGAATAAATATTTAATTCAATCTCAATCGTTCCATAACTATTGAGAAACTATTGACTTAAGAATACTATGTATGTTCAATGTTCGATACCTAATAATTGGGACAAATAACGGATATCATGTAAAGAGTACCTACTTATCTGATAATATCTAATGACTCGTTATTTGCGTTAAGTAATAACATCGATGTAACACTTACAAAGCAGTATCTCGCAGCGTCTACGATTGTATCAATGATTCTGGAGAAGTGCCGGCTGCTCCCGGCCAGTGTAGCGCTGTTGCCCGAACCTGGGCGACGCCGTCCGAAAATCCACAAGTTTTGCCTGACTATTGCTTATCCCTTGATGTAAAACAAAATGAAAGAAAAAAAACGAAACGGTACCGCTACGCGCGCCGTTTTGCCGGAAAACTAACAACTAGGCCAGGCTCGCGCTTGGCTTTATTTGATAATGTCACTGCGTCCAAACATATCTCTGTCGCGACACATATTGCTACAGTCAACAGTCTTTATGATGGTGGCGCCTCAACGTCTTTACGGTTGTTTCAAAAAATGCGTAGACACAAGTCTGTAATTAAGCATTGATGGTTCAAGTGGTGTTGTGAGCCTTTAGCTCTGTTAATGCGATATTTGATTCTTCATATTTAGTTGATTTCAGCAGTCGCACTTATAGTTCGTCATTGTCACTATGTGATGTGCGAGGCGCGAGCACCGAACATCCGAACACTCGTCGTGCGCGTCGCTCACTGACTGTACCTGTAACGAGTGCAAGTTAAGTTAATTAGCTGTCAATCAGATTAGCCGACGTCAACGTCAAGTTGTTTGACGTAAGAATTACATCAATTTATTCTTTTCTCTGTCTACGTCAATTTACGTTCAATTTGATATCAGTTTATGCATTAAGAACATGAAATATTTTAGTTGGCCAAGTACCCGACTTCAAAAGGTATAACGTTTCAGTTTTTACGAAATGCTCAAGAAAATTTAGGAAATTCGATATTTATTGATAGGAAAAGTCATGTTGTGGTTGTGATGATGGTGATGATGACGACAATTAATTAAAGAAATTAATTAATTTTCTAGTAGTAAAGCTTTCGCAGCCGAATCGGGCTGGCATGATCAGAGAGTTACTGTTCGTACCACCCTAGAAGGCTTTATCAGTATATATGCGGATAAGTCGTCACTAAATTGCTCCTATTTCTCTATGCTGTATGGCAAAAATATATGGCCTTCCATTTTTTTCAAGTTTATTTATTAAGGAAACGGCCAAGTACCTTATTTTTGCATTGTGTCTGCTCGGAGGGGCAGGCGGCTAACTGATGGAAAGCGATTATCAGTGCCATTACACAAGAATAATGGCCAAAACGCGGAAATGAGTGTTTCGCATCGTTCAAGCAACGCCTGAGGAGAAAACGATTAAAAGCTACAATGGTTGTGAGCTAGTGGCGCCCGCTATTTCGTGAATTATACTTTACGAATTTCTTAAAATAACCAATGACCTTTTAAAGAATTTTACAATTGTGAACAAATCACAATGATGGAATTCACAACGGAGCTTCTTGGTCCCATATTGAGCATTCATTAAACTAAAATATATACTACGTATATTTATATGTATTATAACGTATATTTAACATAGAACTTTCCATTTAACAAGGTTTCAAAAGTAATTTGAAAAAACACGAAAGTTTCGCTCGCTACCCTTTATGGTTCTACCAGTCGTATACAGTAACAGTATTCAAATACGTACACTATGCATGTATGTAAAGTTAATGATTGGTATTTATTGCCACTTAATTTAACAACCAAGTGGAAATTGAACGTCTGACGTAATATCATACATGTACAAATACATATTGATTGTATTGTTTGTATCAGAGAGTGGAGGCTGAAACAAATTGCTTCCAATAAAAACTATATTGGAACACGCAGCGTCCGTCACTTGAGGCCGATTTAATATATTGAGAAACCGTGGTATATAATATTCTTTTTTTTTTTTATGTTATAGGGGCGCAAACGAGCAGTCGGAGCCGTTTTCTTGACTACCGACGCCTATAGACATTCGCATAGAGGCCATACAGATGCGCTGCCCTCCTGTATCATCCCACCTCTACGGGCCACCGGCTACTCACACCGAACGAAACGCAACAGCACACCTGTCACTATACGCCGGATTCGTGTAAGCGAGAGGTAGAGGTACCTCCCCGGTCTTGCCAACCAATTTCTCTGCTTGCAAGCATGTGCGGTACTAACTCTTACTGCATTTACTTGTGACTAATGTAAGAGGTAATGCCCAGGCTGCCTCATTACCGGGGAGATAGCATCTGATGGACGATGGCTATACCGTCGCATTTTGTAAGGCATGTGAGAAACAGGCAGATCTGGGGCTCATCTGGAGATAGAAAAAACATAGAAGAGTAGTCTCTCTAACGCTCTTGTGGACCTCTTGTGGATGTTTACGGACGTTGATTGTTACTAAAGATCTCGCCGCTCTTATGCTTTAAGAATACTCCTACACAGTTACTCATCTCCACCCTTTTTACTTTCCGGAAGCAGCCCTCCCTATTTCAGCAACTTTGAAGGAGTCCAATTGGCACTTACGTGGATTGGGTCATTGAAATGCAAGCTTTGAGGGGAACTGTTCGCTTTGAAGTCAAACGGGTACCAGTTGTAAGGGTCCTACTAGTTTCCAACAATGTGAGCTCGTCAAAAATGTTTTAACTCAGTAACTCCGTTTAAAAATTGGTTTCAAACAGTCATGTTAATATTTTTTCTTATCTTTTTTTAAGGACATATTAAATTTATCTATTAACAATTTATTGTTATTTATTTATATGATACTCGTAAATTATATCAATCTACTAATTTACAAAAGATGCATATTGTCTGGGCAAACCATACCTATTATAAACTAGGTTTCTTATTTGACGATATGGTATTTTTCATGATCGTACATAACTAGTAGTAATTTATGCTGTATAATGTATAAAACAATTCAAGTATTTATATCCTATCTTTCAGTTCTGATTTTTGGGATTACATATGAATTACCTTCAGCTTCCTTAGGGAAGGTCTAGCTAAACACGTCCGCTACGTCTTCCAAGTATCCTTGAAAGAAACTTCTTATATAACACACTTGTTTTAAAAAATAGTAATTTAGAAAACACTGAAAAAGGAGATCGATTTTTTTTGGTTACAAATTGCTAACGCCCAAAAACATTAACCACTGTAGGTAGTACCTAACAAACACAACAACTCATCTTCACGCCAGATCCCTTACGGGATTGGGCGCAGAGAATCGAGTGCCATCAATCACGATCCTTACATGCTGCAACTCTTTTGTAAGTGGAATACTACATAGCCTCTATGCTGATGGGGCCCAGTACAAAAAAACGTAAGAGTTTCTAGAAGAAAGAAGAAAGAATAAAAGACCTATTACAAAAAAAGGGTTCGTCTATTTACATTCATTTTGTACTCCAATAATCTCCAATTCAAAGGTTCTCCAATAAGTCTTCATGTTTATTCAGAGCTGAAACGAGCTCAGAATGTACAAAACAAGTACAAAAGCGCCCACGCAAACGAACCCGCGGCTAAAAATACCTCGTCTGTTTACTGTTCTGTGGGACGATATTTATATGAAAGGCAGTTATTGAAATTAAATGCCTCGTAGAGAACTAGTTTTAATATTAATATTTATCTGTTTGTATATGGCTTAGGAAATGTAAACAGATTTGTAGTATTGCAGTAGAAATAAATAGATTTACGTTGACACTTAAGATAGCTTACCGCAACAAAGAGGAAGTAGGTAGCGCTTGCTCGTAAAAAAGATTCTCCTTAATAACATTTTTTTAACATGAGGAATCGGCACATCCTGGGTGGAGAATACTGAACTCCCTACTGGGAGTATCCCACCACTTTAAGACCTTATGGAAGCCCTTGGCCGCCTTGGATCAGGGTGAAGTGGCCACGGATCTGTCCCCGACTTGCTTTTGTTTCTCACTAATACTAAGGTTATATTAATTTACTCTTTTTGTATGAAACTACAAAAGGTATGTTTTTAGGGTTCCGTATCTCAAAGAGAAAAAAACGGAACCCTTATAGGATGACTTTGTTGTCCGTCTGTCTGTCTGTGCGTCAAGACCTTTTCCTCGAAAACGCTTGAAGGGATTAAGGTGAAATTTATGTCAAATACGGAGGTTTGTAACTTCTTGATGCCTTGAAAAAAATCACTTTTCTAAGTTTATGCAATAAACAGTTATAGCCAGTTATGCATAATTTTGTATGAAAGCGCACTTTTTCGAAAACTTAAAAACCTATCGGGTACTTCCCGTTGACCTGGAGTTATGAAACTTGGCAAGGAGTAAGAACTTATAGCACATATATAGGAATAAATCTAAAAACTAGTAATTTTTACATAGTTCACTAGAAAAATCATTTCCAACTTATAACTGTAATTCTATTCCTGCTAAATGTATACATGCAACCGCATATTATATAAGTTTATATATAAGTTTATCAATTATATAACCGACAGGCGTAAAGTGTCAATTTTTATTTATTTATTTTATTTTATCTAATCTATCATAAAAGGTATAAATAATGATGTAAGTTATGTAGAAATTTTGTATTTATGACAAACTTAACTTAACTTCGAAATGAATGACTTTCATATTTTTAGTTAGTAGTAGGTAGTAAGTAATAAGTAATATAGTAAGTTCTGGAAGTTATCGTCTTATTGTTGCACAAGATTTTAATGTAAAGCAGCCGAAAGTAGACCATCATAAATTATAATTTATTTAATATTAATCATTAACCGTAGCTACTAAATATTACTGCTACATCAGTTGAACTGCATCATTGAAGTGGCGTAGATGATTTACTTTAATGAGCATGCAAATATCTTTATTTTGATTTTCGACTCTGATCTGACAAAGCAAAGAATGACAACTAATACAAATTTTTGTGTCTGTGTATGTCAAATACATTGTAGTATGTGTTATGTTTTATTTATTGATAAATACTAATAGTGCAGTCATTGAAGCGAAAAATAAGGCCTAACCTCCGATTTTTTTTACTGTGAACCGATTTGCATGAAATTTTCAATTTAGGTTCTCTGGCACCCTTGACTTCAAAAGTGAAAATGTTCTGAACTCCGCCTATTATTTTTAAGGGGTGTAAACAACCCCTTAATGGAAAAATTTACATTGAGCCATTTTATCGCTAGAAAACATGGCTATTACCACAATTACCTCATATTAAAATCATTTTCAACCCCTTAAAAAATTTACAACCCTTGCAAACAACCCCCATAATGGAAAAAATCACAAAAAAATACTTTGGCATGACATAAAAAGATAAGGTTAAAAGTAAGTATAGAGTAAGTAATATTTTATATTCTCTATAATAATTATCAAATTTCAACCCCCTTTCAACCCTTGAAACTACCCCTTGATAAAAATTGTTAATTTTTTTTTGATAAAATGAAAAGGATTTAAATATTATTCCACACTCTCAAAAATGATTATCATATTCTTAAGCTTTTCTACCCTTAAAACTATACCCCAAAATTAAAACAGTAAATATATATGATAGCATATTTAAAAATAATTTAATTTAGAGTAAAAAATTGGCGTTTATTGAATAAAATATT
Organism: Calycopis cecrops; assembly: GCA_001625245.1. NCBI lineage: Eukaryota > Metazoa > Arthropoda > Insecta > Lepidoptera > Lycaenidae > Calycopis > Calycopis cecrops. The sequence goes on from LUGF01045895.1 coordinate 103,785, forward strand.
TACAAATTATATAAAATTGTACTATTATTATTAAAATATTATATTATTATACTTTTCGTTGGCCCCTTCACTCAAATGTGTTATATATACATACATATAAGAACGTTGGTAAGTGTTCATGCATACGTTTACATATTATATATACATTACAATAGTTTTGGGTCTCTATTATACTGCGTACTTTCACATTGCTCCAAATATGCACACTCCGAAATTTTCAGTTACTAAGTAGAAAAAAATATGAAAAGTTTTTGGACCATAACTCCTTCAATTTTTATGTTATCACAATTTTTAAAAAACCATTATAAAGGTCATTAAGAGAGCAACAACATCCTTTATTGCAATATATAGTATAAAACTTTTTCCAAAAACGGTGAAGGGTTAAAGGGCTTGAGAGAGGCTGTGATTGCGCTGCCACGCTCTCTTTAAACAATCATATTTCCGTAAATTTTTGTTTGACAGAAAAAAACAAAAAACGAAATTGTTTGTCAGAAAAATACCTAAATTTTTTACCCCATCTTTTTATACGTATCTGTCGTCATTTTTGAGATATTATGAAAAAAAGGTGGTTATTTAAAAAAATTGAATTTTGTTTTTTTTTCTTAAATCGTGACTTTTGTGCAAAATATGAGTCCTGAAGCAACCAAACTTATACAATCTATAAAACTCTTTATAATAAAGCTAATTCTAGGCGGAATACGATTAATTTTGATTTTGGTGGAAATGGCACTTACGAAAAAATTGATTTAAAAGAAAAAACATTAGATGCTCCTCTCATTTGCAATACAGCTCACTTACTCTGCGTACAAAAGACTTTTAATAGTGCTCATTTTAAAGCTCATTTCAAGCACTACAAATCCTTTTTTATCAGAATGCATAAAATGCATCTGCTCGCCGCTAGATGGCATTGACTACATCGATAAAATTTCAGACAAAATAAAAAACGGCTTTGATCTTTAATATCTACCTTAATATTGCACTTAGAATACTTTTTAAACAACCAAATTGTTTATTTTTTTACCTGCTACAATTTTGTTCATTATAAAATTTTCGGTAAAACCTATGTTTTGAAGATATTTGCAAAAAACCTATGAAAAACGTGAAAAAATTTCGAATTTTCAATTGCCAATAACTTGAAAAGTATTGGATTTTTCGAAAAACTTTACAGAAGATTTTTTGCTTAAAATTAGGCCTTCTTTCGATATCCGAGGTTATTTTGAAAAAAATAAATTAACCCCCAAAAAGGGGTGGCAACCACCCATAGGGTGGCGGCGGAGTTCAAATCATTTTCACTTCTGAAATTAAGGGCGAGATGAACCTAATTCCAAAATTGTATGCAATTCGGTTCACAGTAAAAAAATTCGGACCTCCAATGCTTCAATGACTGCACTATAACGTTCTGCGCTTGTCTTAGCGCAGAACGCTAATATGCGCACATGTAGGTAACTATAAGTGTGTGAAACTTCATACTCCTCTATCAGTGTAATTTTCGTAAAAAGGGTTCCAAAGTTTTTGATTCACGTATTAATTCATAGATTTTGATATAGGGGCAAACGAGCAGTCCCAGACATTTTAATGACTACCGGCATAGAGATAAACAGATGCGTTGCCCTTCTTCCTCCTCCCACCTCCATGGGCTACTTACACACTGTACAAAACGCGACAGCAATTCCAGTTCACAAATATTATTAGTATGACCATTAATTCTTTTTTCAGCCACTTTTTATAATGTTAATAAATAAGTTGTAATGGTTGTGGTTCTGACAGCGACTCTGATATTTTGAAGTCAAGTGCTTGCGTTGCCATGTATGTGTATTTGTATTTTAATTAAGTCTTCGTCTATACACAGGATTTACACGTAACACGTCATTATATTTTGTGGAATAGTAGTTTATGCAACTGTCATATAATGAAGGGTATTAAAACACGAGTGGAATTTTTGAAACGAGCGATAGCGAGTTTCAAAATAGTTAACAAGTGTTTTAATACCCGTGTTATATGCAGTTGCATACACTACTTTATCTTCACTAATAATAATAATAATAATAAGTTATTTATTTCTTTGAGCAAAACTTAAGTGCCTAATACAATGTTTGGAGAAAACCCTTTAAGTAAATAAATACCTGTAGTGGGATTCTCCGCTCTTCCACAGGACACAAACACTTGATTAAGTTATGGTACAAACATTTAGATTATCTTAATAACACATGTCCACACCGGTATTAACACTAAAATTTGCTAAAACATATTCAAGTTGTTATACATAATAATAAACACAAAACTTTGTTGTTTACTCTAATACAATATATCAATATTTTGTAATATTTAACTTTACAGTATGTGGTCGGTTCAACTTTTATATAATATTATGTATTTATTTTATAATATTAATTCTAAAACTATTTGATTTTCGCTAATACTGACTAATAGAATTAATCAATTAATACCTTGGGCGTCGATTGCCGACTGTCGGCATATGCTAATGTCAGTTGACATTGCAGCGTGCGCTGGGCCAATCAGGTGCGAGCGCGCGCTGTTCAGGATTATGACATACGTCTGTCTCACCAGTTTTCTCTCCCTCTCGCTCTCACACAGTGTTATAATGAGATTTTACGATATCGATTTGGATATTATAACATCA
>LUGF01045895.1:108948-123263 GCA_001625245.1 Calycopis cecrops
CAATGTAAACACACAGAATTTAGTCCAATATTTTTTAGTTAGTATGGTCACCTTACTTGCGGCGCCGCGCGTGGACCTATGAACGCGTTATCGAATCTGATGAAAAGAAAAATTTATAAAATCGCGCACTTGTATTTGGTAATGAGCTAGCGCTCCATAATGCTGGTAGTATAAGTCACGCAAGTAAATAAGAGGCACATCTTCCAACATTTCGTTTACTACATTGCGTACAAGGTTCAAATACGATTGGCCGTCTAGCCTGCCTGTCTTCCACGGCCTTGTGCATGATCTGGAACCGTGAACTGTCCAAATTCACGTAAACGCTGGTTTACGCTCAGCATAACGTAATACGTAGTTACTCGGCGGTTTGGAAACATCTCGCGATACAAGTTTATTGCACCTCGTACACTATCATTCGATCGCGCATATGCACGTGTACATATGTAACTAAATAAATCACAGCGACGCGATCGGTAAATGCGGAAGTACTTAAACAGAAAACAATTACAACAAACACGGAGGCGCACACGCGTGACGCGACTAATCGTAATTGCGCAATGCGCATTAGTTTTTTACGGGAAGAGGCCCCCTCCCCCCGCCGGGGGTGCAATTGCAAGGTGCATCCCGCGCCCCGCGCACTTTCAGGTACACGTGCGCTGAGTTCAAACGGCGGTCAAATGATCAGCTGTGCGTGGTGTCCCTATATTAAAATTTTGTAAGATAATTTGGTGAAATTTTAAGTACCTATTTTTTTTGCATATTTGGGATCAGTATCGATTACTGAACACCCTCCTTCAGTATATACAGTTTTTTAACTGTCAGCCTGTACATGCAACCGCATATATAAGTTTGTCAATTATATAACCGACAGGCGTAAAGTGTCAATTTTTATTTATTTATTTTATTTATCTAATCTATCATAAAATGTATAAATAATGATGTAAGTTATGTAGAAATTTTGTATTTATGACAAACTTAACTTAACTTCGAAATGAATGGCTTTCATATTTTTAGTTAGTAGTAGGTAGTAAGTAGTAAGTAATATAGTAAGTTCTGGAAGTTATCGTCTTATTGTTGCACAAGATTTTAATGTAAAGCAGCCGAAAGTAGACCATCATAAATTATAATTTATTTAATATTAATCATTAACCGTACCTACTAAATATTACTGCTACATCAGTTGAACTGCATCATTGAAGTGGCGTAGATGATTTACTTTAATGAGCATGCAAATACCTTTATTTTGATTTTCGACTCTGATCTGACAAAGCAAAGAATGACAACTAATACTAATTTTTGTGTCTGTGTATGTCAAATACATTGTAGTATGTGTTATGTTTTATTTATTGATTTTCTATTTATTAATAAATATTAGCGTTCTGCGCTTGTCTTACACCTATAAGGTGTAAGACAAGCGCAGAACGCTAATATGCGCACATGTAACTATAAGTGTGTGAAATTTCATACTCCTCTATCAGTGTAATTTTCGTAAAAAGGGATACAAAGTTTTTGATTCACGTATTAATTCATAGATTTTGATATAGGGGCAAACGAGCAGTCCCAGACATTTTAATGACTACCGGCATAGCGATAAACAGATGCGTTGCCCTCCTTCCTCCTCCCGCCTCCATGGGCTACTTACACACTGTACAAAACGCGACAGCAATTCCAGTTCAAAAATATTATTAGTATGACCATTAATTCTTTTTTCAGCCACTTTTTATAATGTTAATAAATAAGTTGTAATGGTTGTGGTTCTGACAGCGACTCTGATATTTTGAAGTCCAGTGCTTGCGTTGCCATGGATGTGTATTTGTATTTTAATTAAGTCTTCGTCTATACACAGGATTTACACGTAACACAGGACGGGCAATTGCGTAAAATTCATTATATTTTGTGGAAAAGGGCATTATGCAACAAAATAAGCCAAACTTATTGTATTATTTGCACATAGTATGTGAATTATTTTGATACTAGTTCAATATTTTTTTCACTATTTACCAATAGGGTTTAAATGTAAGTGATTATTGACCTATTTTTATTATAAAATTGTCTCTATTTAAAAAAAAAAAACTTTATTCATAAACTTTACAAACTTATGTTTCGTTTTTTTTTCATACCAAATGAGTGCAGTCGCCGGGAAATATAATTTGCATAATTTCTATTAATTTCCATGCCCGTACGTCCCGTTCATACGGAACCCTCAGTGTGCGAGCTGACTCACACTTGGCTTATCTGTAGTTTAAATTATAAGTTGTTGTTTCTTTTCTATATTTTAGGTGAATAGCAAACAATCCTTTGGTTGAGTTTTTCCTTTTGAGATACGTACGAGGCTCTATCACATTATCATTATCTTCAATAGTCAAGATGCCTTTTGCAGTTCCTGCAGATAAAACAATATATAGGCCTCTTTTATTTTGTGCTCGTGTAGTTTATTAAACGTAATACTAAATAGAGGGACCTCAAAGAAATTCTCACAGAAGCACGCCTCTCTTTATTACAATTGTGATATTCTTCGCTTCGGCGGCTGCCAACTGCCGACGCTTCTTTACCGCATTGTGTTATTTACAATAGGCGCAATATTTTTTATGTTTTCTGTCCGTTTTGTGGAAATATTCACCTTAGGCTCTATGTTGACCTAATTCAAAGCAGACAAATATCATGGCCGATTTCAATGTGCTATCAGTAGACCTAAAATTGAATTTGAAAATAAGAACCTGACTGCTTTTTCATGAGCAGACATTTCACGTGCCATCAAATTAACATTCAGCTGAAATAGACCGGTGCGGAGACGTACGTACCACTCTTTGAATTGACGTTATGACGTTAACGTTCGATTTGAGTTATGATCGGTTACATAACTTATAATGTCTATTCATCATCATCAGCTACTGAGCGGAGCAGCACAGCAATGTTAGCTAAGATTAATAATTATTTATAGCATAGAGAGAGAAACGAACAATTGGAGCTACTTGTAATGGACTTTCCACCCATGGTATTCTAAGAGTGGTAAATGGATATAATTAATCGTCCTTTCGCATTGCATAAAGTAGATATAGGTATATACTTTACAACTCTCTCCTTTTCGTATATTTAACTATATAAGGGGACAAACGTGCATGGAGCCATGTGATCCTTATCGACTCAGATAATTGGATTATGAAGACGTATTGCCCTTATTTGCCCCTTCCCATAGGCCGCACAATCGCGTAGTTGTCACTTTACGGTGGTATCGTGTGAACGAGAGGTACCTCCCCGGAGGCCCCGCAGTGTAGCTCGGCAATACATACGTCTAATGTGTATCAAACATTCATATGTATATTACAAATAATTATTTATTCTATATTAATTTATTATGAATAATGATAGCTTATATATAGCTTTCATTAATCAACCTACCCAAAAGTCAAAATATAAAAAAAAACACTATGCACTATTGCTACATGTAGCTGGCAATTGATGTGTAGTAGACTTGTGTTTGATGAAAAATGAAAAAATTACATTTATATTCTGACCGAGTTTACGTTGCACTGCCAGAGAAATCTAAATGTCGGCCAACTGAAAGGCAGAATAAAATAGAATATTTGATTTAAAAATGTAACTGAAAAATTGCGTATTGCGCTGTAAGGAAGTTACGTAGAGACGCGTCGTAGATTCTTTACGACGTAGTTTCATTAATAAACAATATTAAGGAAGATGCGCCATAAGGAAGCTGCGCAGAGAAAACAGCGCAGCGACACAACGTAGATTCCTTACGGCGTAGTTTCATTAATAAACAGTATAAAAGAAACTGCGCCATAAGGAAGCTGCGCAGATTCCTTACGGCGTAGTTTCATTAATAAACAGTATAAAAGAAACTGCGCCATAAGGAAGCTGCGCAGAGAAAAAAGCTCAGCGACGCAACGTAGATTCCATACGACTTAGTTTTATTAGTAAGCAATATTAAGGAAACTATTCCATATGGAAGCTGCGCAGACATAACAGCACAGCGATACAACGTAGATTCCTTACCGCGTACTTTCATTAATAGCACAATATTAAGGAAACTGCGCTCGCTATAAGGAAGCTGCGCCATAAGGAACCTGCGCAGAGAAAACAGCATAGTAAACATATTTTTTTTAAAATACCCGTGAAAATCAAATATCTTCAAACGGGGAGTTATTGCTTTTGGTACGATTTCCGAAGATCGTGTTTTTACATTTCATATTTTAAGATTCTATTATTTTCTACGTTTTGAGGTCCCAAGAATCCGTTCCGGATATTTTAGAGTGACACACTATATCTGTGTGTACGTAAGTCGCAAATAACTTTTCAATGATTGAACCGCTAGAAGCAATAAAAAATACTTTAAATAAATTTTAAAATTTTATATTTTTGGACTATCAAAAATATTTGTAGCGGAATCAATAAACATTTTAACAAAGTGCAATGCTCAAATATCCAGTCTTTTACGAGTGAGGTAAAATAAACAAATATACACAAACATATACATATTTATATACATACAGATATAATGGCATTTCTCGAACATAAAAAAGTATATATAAAACTATCTAATTATCTACTATTTTTCCTTCACTTACTTACTTTAAACCTATAATTCTAATAATAATATATAAACAAAAACTACCAAACAGGAGCCCAAACTAGATTAAGAAATCGATTAAATTACGTACGAGATATATAATGTAACGAGGAAATTACGTATTAAGGAAACTGCGTAGCAGGAAAGCTACGTAGCAAAATAGAGCATGGTGACGAATTAGCGTAGCGATGACATAATGTATAAAAACGTATTGAAACTTTTCTTTTCAATAGACTATAAGGTAGAGGATATTACGTAACTTGGAAATTACTTATTAAGAAGAATACATTGAAAGCAGGATAAACAAAAAAAAAAGTAAACAATAACTAGCTCGTGCAGAAGGATACGATCTACGGAAAAATATTGAATACATATTGCGTATAGAAAAGTTCCGTAGCGAGTAAATTGCGTATTAGGAAACTATGTATTGAGGAAACTCTATAAATTTATAATGACGGAGTTTCACGATGTAGAGACAAAATATCCGAGAAACTACATCCTACTACATCAATTAGAGATACTCATCCATAGCATCAAATTTAACACATATCCATTTCAATCTAAAATAAGAAAGTACATTTAATTTAATTTAAAAAATACGTAGCTAGTGAATGACGTATCGATGAAACTACGAGTACATAGGAAGATATGTAGTGACGAAGCTATATAGCAATTCACGTAGATACAACGAAGCAGGGAGTAATACTGCATAGCCGGCGAGCTACGTAGTAATAAGACGTGGAGTCGTGTGGTTGTAAATTAGTGATAAATATATCGAGAATATACATAGTGACAAAACTACATAGGAAGCTACATAATAAAGTATCTGCATGGCGAATTCGCATAGGGAAGACACAACGTAGCGGGGGAATATCGAGAAAACTGCATAATTATGCAGTTTTCTCAATATTCCCCCGCTACGCAATAGCAAGGCTAGGCATTGACGTAGCAATGTTGAGAGGAAATATCGAGGAAACTACGTATCGAATGGACTGTGAATAGTAATAATACGTAATGCTGAAATTACGTATTAAATAGACAACATATGTAAAAATACGTAATGAGGAAATTCCGTATTGAGGAAAGTACGTAAACATTTCGGAACACGACCCCGTTTCTTCCGAGTTCGCTGCTCGGCGATGGGCGTGTCCGAGCCGGCACAGCGGTGGCGCACGAATGTCATGGAAACCCGTGGAAAATGTGAGGCAAATTATAATTCACATTAACATACATCTTTTACATGACATTTATGAAATATTATTATTGCTACGAATGCAATATTACATTCATAGATAAAAATGTATTATTAAGGAAATAAAAAGTGCATACGAAACAGTTATGTCGGATAGATTGGGCCATAAGCAGTAAAATATTCTCAATATTATATACAATAACAAAATATTATGGTAATTATAATAGTCATTTTTAAACATTAATATATTGTATATAATGAAAACGAATATAAATATCTAGAAGGCTTTTAAAACCTTCAAAAGCGGAGAGAAAATTGCCATCTCTTATTTACTATACAAAAGATACGGAACAATAACGTCCTTGAGAGCTGTTTCGCAGATAATTAAAAGTCTCAAACGAAACTTGGGAATTCTTACCTGCTGTGGTAACTATGAAGTAATCCAAAATGGTAATATTCAAGAAGATCAACAAGGAAATGGTTTTTTTTTTCACGGGAATGGCGTCGCGCGAGTGAACAGCGGGGTTGTCCGCACGCGACCGGCCGGCGGGAGTGACTGCGGTCCGGGAGCCGGGAGGAGGCCGGGCCGGCGTAGTGAGGCGCTGGTGCATCGATACTTGATATAAAACCTCAGAGGTCTATTTTGAGGCCGGAATCACGTAAATATGTTGCACCGTTTTGGACTGATATTGTATCAATATTTTTTATAGCGTTATATTCAGAGCCTATTGATTACTACTGCCACTCATAGACGTACGCACAATGTTGACGTGTCCTTCCTTTTCTTTACCCCTCCAGTGGACCACCTCACAAACTGTATGAAACGTGTAAGTAGCTGTCACACTTTAAGACGATATCACCACGTGCCACCTCCCGGGTCGCGCCGCCCAATTTGGTAAGAATTCAGCACGGCCCTACCTCTTACAAAAGTGGCATATGGATACCGACGTCTACAAACATCTGCATATTTATGCAGACGAATACATGACTCAAGGTGTTGGGTCTGGTACACGTATACATTTGAAATATGTAACAAGACTTTATAGACCCGTAGGATCTTGATTATTTTACTTTAGATTCACTAATTATTTCTTATCAGCGGCCAAAGCTTACACGATTATAGTGTAAAGTGACAGCTGTGCTGTCGCGTTTCGTGTCTCCGACTGCTTGTTTCCAAGCCTGCCGTATGTTTTCTGTGACATATAGACGCAGATAAAAACATAACGAAGCCCAACAACATAACTGTAACTTCATGCTGTCATTCAGTATGAATGAGAATACAAATGGGTTTATTACAAAATAACTTTCTCCCTCACCCTGACCTGGGAAGAACCGGCAAAAAATCTGCTGATGTAATCACTCCATTACATAAATTCGTTGAGCTCAGCTGATCTCAAATATCAGAAACGCTCCATCTATAAAACCTATACATGTCACTTCCAAAACGACTAACTGATCAATTTAAATGAATTAAATGTACCATTCGATTTCTCGAGGACATCAAACTCTCCTACACACTGAAACAAATATCGTTGTAAACAAAGAAGTAATCCTAAACAGATTTAATGGATGATGGATGGATACGGCTGGTGTAGTGAAAACATAGGCCGGGGTAAGCGGAGCATGTTGTGCCAGGGGTCGGGTTCGATCCCGCACAGGTCATGGCTATTTGTTTATGTATTTCTATAATAAAAACCTTAAATATATTACTGTTGTCTATTACAGCAGTACTTACCATGAGGCTAGGCTAAAGTAGTATATAAAGGACTAGTTAGTAGATATGATTACTTACAAACGGGTCTAGAGCTAATCGAACTTGCCCATCGATAGAACCGCACCAGAAGATAAACTTAAAACTTGCGTTTATAATCAAATAAATTCTTTTTTTAGATCTTTGTATTGTTGTGTGTCACACTCTTAAATTGCCAAGTTTCGTAATTTTTACTTATTTATCTGTATTCTATCCCTCCCTCTCTCTCTCACTTAACTAGCCAAATATATTGATTCTTGGTCACCAGAAAGTAGGTGCCTTTTAGGTCCAGACGGACATAGGACAATAAAGTGGTCCCTCAATGGTTTGATTTTTTTTAGACACGCAACTCTAAAAACTGTATTTTTGCAAACGCATGGTTCTTTAAATTAATTAGTATGTTATAAGTATAAGTATATTATATAATATATTTATAGTAAAGATGAGATGAGATTGTTGCGGAAAATACGTTGCGTAACACTCGTTGACCGCGTCCGTAGTGAAGTGAGCGGGAGGTTGTTAGGTCTGAGTGAAAGTGTCGGCGAAGTAGGAACAGGGCGTACTGCGGTGGTTTGGACATGAATAGAAATAATGGCCGGTGGAAAGCTAACATTACAGATATACAGTATGAATGTGGAAGGATGCAGGTACAGAAAGATCAAGTTCAAATTGATTGATGTTGCTTTCATGAGTGTTCGCAACCGGCCAGTTTGAAAATATTTACGTGTGTTGAGGAGACAAGACCTATTAGACGGCTGGAGCGAGGGAGTGTGTTTTTGTTGTGTCTCGCGCAACGTCGGGGCATATTTATCGATGTATGAAATTAAGTAACTGTTACAAAGCTAAGGTTGGTACCAATGTTGCATTGCTGATAGTGCTGGCACGACTGGGAAAGTGCTATTCGTTCACAAAATACTAGCGAGGCGTGAAGTCCGTACTCTTAAAAATCGTATATATATATTGACATAATTGTTATTTTGACTGTTGTTTTATGATACTTCGAATCATCATTCGAGGGCGATAAGAGGCTATGCTGATATTTACTCTAAAAACACACCGGCTGTNNNNCCCCCCCTGCCCTTTTTAATATAAAGTTCAGATTATCGCAATACAAACGACCTCAAAGTTTTTTAATTAAGTTGTTTTTAAATAGACTTATAATTACTACTTTTAACTTAAACTGGATCACTTGGACTCAGTCTCAGGATGTATATTGTATTGGCATTTTAGTTACCAACTTGTCATTAGTAAACATTTCTCGATGATGCAATACATTATTCTTATGTTTACCAACTGTCTGGTAGGAGCTAGAATGTCCTTCCCGACGATCTCCTATTTCCGAACGGAGACGGATGACTAGCTTCGTCTCGTTCACACAGTGTCGATCGATGTGACCTTGGCAATACGCCGGAGGGACAAAAGCCCTTGAAGATGGTTTTAGAAAAAACTGTGGTTTGTTCCATTAGTCAAGTTTCATTCAAACAACGACGACATGAATTGGAAATGTAAAGAAATAGTTGTTTTTTTTCAACCACTTATTTAATTTTTTTTGTATATTTTTTAGATTCCTTATTACTAAAAAGCTTTTTATTCATAGAAGGCAATAAAATTAAATACATTTTAATATTTATTCGACGACCCTGACAGATCTAAAAGATTTACGTTTGAGTTATGTTCAATTTATCCACCTAGCGTCCAAAATCTTTCTATAGGCGGATTACATTTCCTTAAACTTTTTTTGGGTCATTTTTATTCGTAAAACAAGTGCGATTTAAAACCTTTAGAACCATTTGCAGTTAGCCTGAGCTATGATATAGCCGCTAAATTATATTTAAAATAAAGTGTCCTCAATTGTATTTTTTTTTTAAATAAAGGGGGAATTGAGCATTTGTAGCCTTTTAAGATATATGCACACATAAAAACTGCTAAGCAGACGTGTTATTCTTCCTCTCTACTCCCCTCCACGGGGCTACGAGAAATGCATATACCGCACGAAACGCGACGGTATAGCTGACATTTTACAACGTTATCGTACGAGCTAGTGCTACCTCCTCGCACAATTCAGCTGCATACAGCATGGCATTACCTCTTAACACTAATATTTAGTAAGAGAATCATATCCACAGCATAATAATTATGCTGTGGACCTGTGACATCTGGACATAAAGTCGCCTGCGTTTATGTTGTCTACATTAGCCGTATTTGGCGTGACACAAGGACGCCACAGATGTACCACAACGTAAAGTACTTGTAAGTCCCTGGAGCGTCGTATATAATACGATATCATTACACAAGGTCAGTTCTGCGTGAGGTGCGCAGGTTTGCTCCGGGTCCGTGCGTTTTCTACGTAGAATATTTTCAAGGTCTCGTTTTTTGTTAAAGGAGTACGGAATAGCAGGTAAATGCATATTGCGGGGGATAGAGTATGCAATTATTGGCGATTACTATAATGAATTGAAGATGTTCCTTTTGCCACGCAAGGAAATATTATGTTAGTGTTTTTTTACGATGCGCTCGCAAACCAACACCAAAACGTCCGACAGATAAGGAACTCTTCGTCATTTCTATCCAGTTGTCAATCACGTTCACGTATATGACATCTTTTTGTTATGTTATGATGAAAATAGTTCCAATATAAACAATAATACATACACACCTAGAGATATTTATTAAAATAATTTAAAAATATCTGTTTCTTCAATATTCTAGGAAGTCAATATTCTAACCTGGGTAGGTTGCCAAAATTATGGTAGTTAATGGCACCTCAACATTGTATACTATACGTAATCGAATAATATTACGGCTTACATTATATTAGTATTTAGATATTTTACAAGACGTTTCCGTTATTGTACGTACCATATATTGATACACATAACATATACAACATGACACCGTTTAAGTTACCCCTTGCAGTTCCCATAACTTAGCCGGCACTAATTAATCAACATGCTAATAAGCTTAGTGAATGCACTTTCTGCGAAGTAACTCCAACATGCCCAACAGAGTAACTAATTACCATTTAATTGGCTCCTTCGTGGAGCAGCAGGATAATCGATCAAGCTAGACATACACTAGCATAAAGTATACCTACCACTGGGTATATAAATCTGAAATAAAGATTGATTTATTTATTTATTTATATACAAGGACGACGAATCACGGTATGTTTCCGGGCTAATCTACGAAGAAACTGGACCGATTTTAATGAGATTTCGCACAGATATATAACATTATCTAACTTAAAATATATGCTATACTTTATTTCGAGTAATAGGAAAATATGTATAAAACGACTAATAAAAGTTATAGTTAATTATATTATTTCTTCTATTCTATTACATTTTAAGTCAATAAAAATAAAATTGTCAAATAACAGTGACAGTTCGTAGACTCGTAGAGCCACGTAGCTGTGCTACGAGAGTTCATCATGCTTGACTAAGCGTTTACATACTATTTAGAACATTTTAATGTTGACCGTAAACCTGTAAGGTTGTCTCGTGCCAAAACCGTTTAACGCCGTTTAAAAAGTTTCTAGTTAAGAATGTACTGTGAAATTAAAAACGGCGGTGTAAGTAACATTGTCGTAGATTAGATTTTTATTAGCATTAACTTACATTTACTCAGCATTATTATTAATTAAACTAATATTTAAACATTACCAAAGTACATTTAATTATATTCAATCTATTGCGAAAATACGAAAACAAACAAGATGTTACATACTACTATAGTACAGTCAAGGTTATGGTCTTCCATTTTTTTTTAAATCGTCTTATTTTGTACAATATTCTTGTTTTTTCTAAGTTTTATATATAAATCTAAGACAATTTAATGATCGACGTCATAAGAAGAAAAAAAAATCATTTTTATAATACCATAGTAGGTATTATAAGTTTTACTTTATTCAAACATAAACCTTTGAAGCTAAAAATATAGGAAGAGAATTAAGATCATTGAGCACGGCCTTAACGAGCCCCTGCGGCTGCGGCCCCGTGTGCCAACTGCCAGCCACGTCCCGCCAACAGGGTTACCTACTCACATGCATGTTTGTCCCTAAAACTCACTTCAAACACTCTATATATTAAAATGTTATAGTATTTCATAAATATATTCCAAGGGTCGTTTGTTTAAGTCGAACGACATTGGAACTTTTAGTCGCTGATTGCTTTGCAATTTAATATTTTAAAAGCATAAAAGTGATATATAAGATTAATTTCATTATATTTCACTCTGTTACAAAATTGTTAACCAATTTACATATTTAACCAAACTGGCCCCATTATCCAGATTAAGTTATTACCGATCCTAAACTTGTAAATAAGTAACACCTTAAATATCTAGCTCCTACAAATCCAAAGCCAGGTTCTTACTACCTAATTTTAGGAGAAACCGCTTAAGTTGGTAACACTGACGGCCAACAACACAGATCGATTGGTGTCAGCGGCGTAATGCGCCATCGTGTCTTAGGCCCTTGACCGCTGAACCGAACGGTGGAGGGTCCAAGACGCGGTCCTACCCAATGACTTAAATTAGATTTAAGGAAGTACCAGATAGAGCCCTTTATTTATGAGGTTAATTATAGATAAGTCAAAGTATTATCTAACTATATTTTAAATAAAATATATAAAAATAAAACTTGGACTTAAATAAGTATAGTTATTAGAACTTTATTGAATACTGTAAACCTAATATATTGCTAATCAATTACCTTCGATATTAATTACCTTGTAACCAACATTCATTAAAGCAACATTATTTACCAAAACAAAATAATAAACAGTCAAGAGTCAGCAAAAATTGAAATTACCTTGATTTACATATTGCACCTCACACTATCTACTTATTTGTTGATTGAAATTTTTGATTACAAACATTTTGAAATCTGCTATTATGTTTTGTTCTGTTAATGTAAGGCAGTAAATATTTGATGAATATGTATTCTTTATGCAGTTAAAGTGTAGAGCGTTTTATGATAATAATTTAACTATCTGATAACTTAGTAGAGATATAAAGTTACGGCTGAATTGAGTCTGCACGACTGCTGTAAATCGGTAGCTGTGCTTTCGCTACTCCAGTGATTTTTAGGTATTCGGTGGCCCTTAGGAGGGGAGGAGGTGGACATAACGATTGTGTACATGTCTATGAGCATCGGTAGTCATCAAAAAACTCCGATCGCTCGTTTGTCTCCTTATGCTATATAAAAGTGCGTCGGCAGAAACTAATCATCGCGTACCAACTGCTAGAAGCGTGTTCGAGAACTTCGGACCAAACTAATTCAACTATTGTACGGTTCTATTTACTTACACAACACAGGAGTTAATTAAGTTACAGTAAGTTCGTCAGAGTTATGTTCAGTTGCTAGAGTAACTTAATTGTAGTAAGTGCAGTAAGTGCATTAGCATATTCACTAAGTGCCTTCTAAGTAACAGCTAGTGTAATACTGTTGCACGTAAACATTATCTAGCTTGCTTTGCAGATACCATAACATCATTATTATTACCTCATTCATAGCATATCTGAGATTGTAGATTCTATGTATGTTAGATTCTAAGTAGGTCATCTTTAGGATCGCCCAGGTGGTTTTATAAACAAGTTAATAGGGACAAGACGGTAGGAGAAAAATACGTCACTCTCGAAGTAAACGAAATTAGTTAATTAAATAAATATAATAAAATTTTCATTCATAAAATTTCCATGAAAACATTTCAAACTATGGCATACAAGCGATGAATCTGTTTTTACAGATGTTACGTAACAGGCAGGGAATAGACCTAGACTCTTTATTTGGATCCTGTAAGCACTATATTCAGGCTCAGGGGGGAGGGGTGCAGTCGATAGCTCCGCGCCTGCGCACTGCTCCCTCGCGGTATCAAAGGAGATAAGGTTACTGCGTGCCAAGTGGAAGGAAATTAGCCTCAATTATAGTGCGCGCTAGATCTAAAGTTGTTTGACGAGGATTTGATTAATTAAGTTTATAAGTACCCCTTTTTTGTTTTGGATGCATTTAGAATATTATTAATACAGATCTATTGCCCCGCTTAATATGTGTACAAATCTAAAACGTTCGTAGGTTTTTGTAAGAGCGATATGTGGCTTTGAGGCCGAATTAGGCCGGCACGATCGGCTAGGAACCTTTTTTAGAAAAGTCGTGCTTTTTATGAGTTGCCGATGACCTATTGAAGTGAAGAAGGCGAGAAGCGTAACTTGGATATAAATAGGCTTTTTTTTTTTTAATATATAGGAGGGCAAACGAGCAGTCGGAGTCATTTTCAGGGCTACCGACGCCCACAAATATCAGCATAGAGGCTATACAGATGCGCTGCCCTCCTTTCTCCTCCCACCTACATGGGCCACCGGCTACTTACACATCGCAAGAAACGCGACAGCACTGCCGTCACTTTACGCCGGACTCGTGTAAGCGAGCGGTACTTCCCCGGTCGTGCCGGCCCAATTCGACTACATGCAAGCATGCGGTAATGCACTACCTCTTACAAATACGTTTGTAAAAGTGTGAGCGTTGTCAAAAACACCGGCGGCTTTATTGCCCCTTTGTACTATGAAAAATACTTAAAGGTGAAAGTATGCTGAGCCCCGGCTAGCTTAAATGACAACCGTAACCTATACATACACTTAAGATATAAATAAGCACGACCAAATTATCTGTGCATGCATTGCCCTCCTTTGACCTTACCGCTACCTCAATTGGGTCACCTTAACCTCCAAAAAAGGGCACGAAACAACGGCGTAGCTTACATGTCACTTCAATGTTATGCAAAAACGCTTAC
>LUGF01045895.1:128990-151819 GCA_001625245.1 Calycopis cecrops
GTTTTATCCAATACTAGAAAGAAGGAAAAAAATTGATGATCGTGACACAATACGTTTTAAGTAATTTTTTAGTAACAAGATATATTTCTGAACTACTACTATTTAGATTTATTATAATATATATAAGGCAGGATAAGCAATAACTTGTCTATTGCAGCAAGATTAGACAAACACATAATCACTTCTTACATATTTTAAAACAAAGTCGCTTTCCGCAGTTTGTGTCTGTATGCTTCGATCCTTAAAATTAAGCAACAGATTTTGATCGTTTTTTTTAATAGAATGGTTAATGCGAAAGCTAGTACCTATTATAAGCACAAACATGTGGTTTATACAAAATAAACACAGTTTTGACAGTCATAAGTCTTCTCTATCTATCAAGTTGGCCATCCCGGATATGATGATCCTTCTAGACGAATTTTGCCTGTAGATGTAAAAAGTTAACATACCGACTTCCGACTGTTATTAAAAGTTGATAAATCTCAGTTATTTATTTTGTCTGTCCCTTTTCTAATATGTGCTAACCCGACAACCACGAGGCAGTCAAATTACCTCTGATATATTTAATCGCCAACCCTATCACAATGTGAAGATCTCCAACTGCGCAGTTGAGATAATTGCTAAGCTTGTGTTAGCTCGTTATGTAGCTCAAGGCATAACAGTTTACTGACGTTAGTACATAATTACTTTATTAACTTACAGCAATATAAAAACAATCTTATAAGGGTTCTTCCAAGTCTTAAAATCTTGCGTGTTTCATTATTACTTTTTCTAATAGAACAAGAGGACAAAAGAAGTCAAAGCTTTCGGTGTCTACCGAAGCCGATACGTCGCCACTTCCCCTCATCCTGCAATAGACCATCGGGAACTGAGAAGCCGGTATTAAGTGAGTGAAAGGAATCCTGCTAGCGCCCATTCGAATCAGTTGTAAAGCTGCAATAACACTCACTATCTGATACAAAATTCTTAGGTAAATAAGACAAATAGCTAGTCAATTATCAAAAATAATTCTGCCGTTTTTATTAAAAAGGACAAACGAGTAGTCGAAGCCTTTGACTACAAGCGACGCCGACATCAGTCCATTGTTGTGCAGATGTGCTGCCCTCCACTACTCCTCCACCGGACGGCTCACTTCAGGCAGTATTGTGTCAACAAAACGGTTGCCGGTTCAATCCTGCTGCAAATCGGACATAGCACTGCCTCCTACAAATAATATAATAATAATAATATCTGTGGACATATCACACCGCGTTAGCCTAGCTCCGTGCTAACTACCGTAAGGACTTGTGTTACGTGTACTAGACAACGGACAATATATTTAAAATGTTTTTTAAATTTAAGAAGTTGTATATATATAAGATTTTAATTATAGAAATACATATAATACATAGGTGACCTAGGCGAGATTCGAAACCGCGACCCCTGGCGCAACATGCTCCGTTTATCCGGGCAGTTTCACTGAGCCAGTCTGGTCGTAAAATGGCGGTCACGCTGCCGTAGTCTGCATTAACCAAAGCACATCTGTTTGTGTGCACTAAATTTATCGGTAGCTACCAACCATCGCGTAATCTAAGTTCCTTTGCCCCCATGTCATAAAGTTAAGTCGTAGAATGAATCACATTTCCTTTCTTCACGCCAGTCGTTTCCTAAACAAAGAAACAATCAATAACGGTGAAGGAACGACCCTGACACTGTACACAACGTGTTTGAACTGTCTTCTAATACACAAACAATTTATTCCACCTTTTTGGATAATGGAATCATATTGTACCCATGTGTATTATAGGGCCAGTTCCCTACAGAGATTTTGATGCTGAATCTTGTTAGGTTGAATGACACGAGTGTTGCGTTTGAAATATTTAATGTCATAAAGGTAAATCAGTCTTGGTTGTATTCTCTGTCTACGGTCTTGGATAGGTATTAAATGAGAAGATAAATATTGGCCAGCATTAATACTAAATAATATACAGTTCGCTCCTACGTACAGGGTTATTTTTTGGTCACCGGCCAAATTTTCAGGTTTGGTTCAGAATTAATTATACATTCGATTTATGAAATAAAAAAAATCTGAATATACAATTATTTTGTCCCATGTTGTAAAACATATTTCTTGGTCACCACGTGCATCACACTCGCAACTCAAGGTATCCCGGCGTCACTAACCTTGAAGTCGATACATTTCGTGTAAGAACAACAATGTATGTATTTCTAAGGACCATTTCAAATCGATTTTTATTTAACGAAATATTACAATTAGACGATAAAATTTAAAACACACCCTTGGAATGATGTCTTGTTCATCATGTTACTTCCTTATTTTAAAATGTTTGAATAATAAAAGGTGAATATAAAGTTATTTTTGTTCCTGCGGCGTTTCTGCATTCAATAGCCGAAGAAGCCAGAACGGTCATTGCGACTTTTCAGGCTAAATGTGTGGGCACTCTTGGCAATGAAAGAGATGTCTAAGGAGGCAGCTCTCACTGTAGCTCGTTGTGCGTCTGAGACACAGCACACTTTGAAACGATATAGCATTTGTGTGTCTTAGTAAATAAATGTTTTCTTTCTTTCTTTCTTTCTTTCATTTGATGTTATATTTTTTTTCAATGGCATAAGGGGGCAAACGGGAAAAACGGAGCCGTTTTCATGACTACTGACGCCCATAGACATCCGCATAGAGGCTATACAGATGTGTTGCTTCCCTTCTTCCTCCACCTCTCTCCGTAGGCCACCGGCTACTTGATAAGTGATCTTTGTTCGAGCCCAGAGACAGATCTGTTTATCTACTCTCCCAGTTATCGTGGAGAGCAAATTTTAGTAAAGTCATCCCTAGATTTCATCAGAAAAGTAGTCGTTGGAGCCTCAGCCAACAACCCTATGCACAAATACAGACACGATGCAATATAACTGGCGATGGCGGCGTCAGATACAATCAAATGATATGTTTCACCATTGCACACTGCCATTTGAACCTAGCTCAAGTTCTGATGGCAATGCGCAACGCCAAGCGTATATAACCACTACGTACCTGCGAGCCTGATCTTACTCGTAGCGCAGTCACACATCGCTACGAGCCTGTGCTCACTCGTAGCGCCAACACACGTTGCTACGAGTCTGTGCTCAATCGTAGCGCAGTCACACATCGCTACGAGCCTGTGCTCACTCGTAGCGCCAACACACGTTGCTATGAGTCTGTGCTCAATCGTAGCGCAGTCACACATCGCTACGGGCCTGTGCTCACTCGTAGCGCCAACACACGTTGCTACGAGTCTGTGCTCAATCGTAGCGCAGTCACACGTCGCTACGAGCCTGTGCTCACATGTAGGGCAATCACACGTCGCTACGAGCCTATACTACAAACTGACGTGACGAACCACTTGCATGCATACCCCTAGTAATACTTAGCTAACATATTTTATGCTCCAATAAAACAACATATCGATAATTACATTATTTATTAACACCACCGTAAAGATATGAATCATGTTGTACTTAGCAAAATAGGTATCTGTACACTATACTTTGATTATTTTTTGTACAATAAATGTAGGACCTAGAATAGATTAATACAAAAATATAAGTACTTCAGCTATTTTCTCATTATTTCTCCATTGATACGAGAAAATGATGTTAGATGTGTAAAATAATCAATAACGAGAATAACACAATTACGTAGCAAATATTTAAGCCACGCAACTGTTATTAGGTATTTTTACTGTATGCTAGTCTATTCTAGACCCTTGTAATATAACGTATATCTGATTATTTTGATTATAATGTACATTTGTTCACTATCTGTTCACAGTCCGTATTGTCCTATCACTGGGTAACACTGCACTAACAAACCCGGGGTATTCCTCTATGCTACACAGGAGGAGATGTACGTACGATAACGTTCGTATTTATTCTGTCGATACGTTTAAACATAACACTAGTTGAACACTTGTTTCGGTGAGTACACTTGTTTCGGTGAGTACACTTGTTTCGGTGAGTACACTTGTTTCGGTGAGTACACTTGTTTCGGTGAGTACACTTGGGTGAGAAGTTCTTCAGCGCCATTAGGACGAGGAAAAATATGAGTTTGCGTTACCAAAACGCTTCAACAACATGCTATGGCACAGGCAAGTGCATGTAAACTCGTAGTAGTGTGTGCTTCTAAATACAGGCCATTGTTTCTATAGTTTTAAGTTTTCACTTGTATCGGCATTCCCTGCATGCTATATACAGGAAAGTACATACGCTAACTCGTAGTAGCTACGCACAGCACATGTGTGCTCCTAAATACAGGTCATTGTTACTAGATAGTAAGTTATCACTTCTATGTGCATCTATAACCGCCTGTATTATTTTATGTATATTTGTAATCATTGTGCTATTAAAAATACAGGTCATTGTTACTGTCTTTAAGTTTCCACTTCTATCGGTATAGACGACCGTCTATATATTTTTTGTATATATGTAATCATCGTCTGTAAAATCTCGGTCTGTGTACGCCGGGCTGCCTCGGGGTTCCTGGTCGGGCGTGCCGCCGCAGCAGCATTAGCTAATATCTGTGGCGGTTGGGGTACATGTTCGGGTTCTGTACGTTGGGGTTCGACGGCTGCACGGAGTAGCCCTGTGTGATGCTTCCTGGTTTCGCCGTCTGAAATGCAACATGATGATAACATTTGTGGACTTTACACACCACGTTAGTCTAAGTAGTAGTACTAGTAGTAAGGCCCTGTATACGAGTACAAGGCAACGGAAATATATTTAAAGTTTTTTTTTCTTTAATTAAAGAATTTAAATTTTTAATTATAGAAATACATATAATTCATAGATAAACATCCATGACCAAGGCGGGATTCGAACCTGCGACATCTGGTGCAACATTCTCCACTTATCCGAGCTGTTACCACTCTACCAGCCGGTCGTCTACAATATAAGTCTGAAACATATATCTGACTTTCGAAAGAAAGATAAGGTCAACAAGCCCGTGGCTCGTGCGGCCGGGGATCGTGTGGGGTGTGGGGGGATCTACGAGCTGTCCACATGCGCGGTCCCCGCGGGATTAACAAATGTCACTACAGTACTTTAAAACTTTAAAAATCATTTAAAATTTATTTATTGAAATATGTCAAAAGTCGTAGAAAAAAATATGTTGCTGTTAAAAACGCTAACAATTTATAATTGAGAGCTTGCTGGTGTTTTCAAATTAACCCTGTATACTTTATCCTGATTTTTTTATGATATAGGGAGGCACCGAGCAGTTAGAGCCAGATTTATGACTACCGACGCCCATAGACATCCACATAGAGGCTACATAGATGCGCTGCCCTCCTTTCTCCTCCCACCTCCATCGGCCACGGGCTACTTACACACCGCCTCGATTTATATAAGATGCTCGCGTATCTCGTCGCTGCACCGACCTGCAGTAACACACAACTGTACCCACCTGCATGTTGTTGTGCGCGAGGTGGCGGCTGACGGGCGGCGCGTACACCACGCCCGCGCCCGCCGAGTGCGACGAGTGCTCGCTCAGACCGATCAGCACCTGCGGCTGACGACATATACATCGTGAGGATATTTATATATATATATATATTTTTGGAACATGATTTTGACCCTCATATACAGGCCTTACATGTCGTTTCTTAAGGAGTACGCAACGGTGTAATATTCACCTTACAAGTTATATAGTAGCTTCATGAAATTAAACCGGCTAAGTGCGAGACGGACTCGCGCACGATGGATTTCATACTATCATTAACATCATAATACATAGACCAATGCCTGGCAACCGCCTCGCGCACGCGCCGTCGCCGCGTCACCACCGGCGCGGCGCTCGCACTGAGTGTAGATGTTCGGTTTATATTTTAATTTTGTGTTTTTTATGCATTAAGTATTTATTTTTTACTTAATATTCAAGTTTCTATCTCTTTATTAAGATACTAGCTTCCGCCCGCAACTTCGCCCGCGTCGATTTCGGACTTCAAAAATAAAGTTATTATACATATAAATCTAATCTGGAACCACTATCTATTTAAAAAAAAACAACCGTCGACTGCGTAATTTTAAAGATCCAAGCATACATACACACAGACGGCGGAAAGCGACTTTGTTTTATACTATGTACATAATTTGTGAACATTTCAGCTTTTTTGCTATCACGGTTTATGAGACAGCCTGGTGACAGTCAGACAGACGGACAGCGGAGTCCTAGTAATAGGGTGCCGTTTTTAGGGACGGGAGTCGGGACCCTAAAAATGTGATTGCTAATAATTATTACATATACATTATAACACCTCGCCTACATTATAATTTATTCCAGGTGTTATGAGGTCGAGGGGTCGCGAAGATTGAACTGAAAAATACGTTACAAGGGTAATTTCGATTCAAGATAGAAATTCGTTAGCCACGCATACTTATTTTAAGAATTTGGAAGCGGATCCGATGGAGAGGGTTGTATCCAAATTATATATAATAATAATAATATTTATATGGTATTTAATCTAAATGCTGAAGCCGTTTAGTTAGTTTAAGGAGTTCTAAGTACTTTATAGTTCTTAATTTAGTATTAAAAATACCAGCATGACAGCTCCTATTAATAATGGCTAAATAAGAGCATACTACATTAAGTATACACCAGACATATACAAGGTTATTTTTAAAACACCAACAAGCTCTTAAATATAGCTGAAATTATAAACAACATTTGTTCTAAAACTTTTGCCATAATTCAATAAATTAATTTAAAATGTTTTATTTTGTTTTTAATGTACTCTGATAACATGTGTCTATGTTTTATTCGTATTAATCCGGACTTTGCGACGTGAGACTAGCTCCCGCAGAGGGTTTGTTGACCTTATCTTAAGTAATTATACGACGAACTTAGAACGCTCGGGCGAATAATTTCATTCATGTTTATTTTTGTAAGAAAAAATAGCGAATTATGAAAAGTCGTAGTCATGGTAAAAAACCTATTATACAAGATGCTGGCTATCTATATCTAAGAGCTTGCTGGCGTTTTAAAAATAGCCCTGTATCGGCGCGTATAAACAATACTTGGAATCACCACCTACTCTTATTAATAGACCAGCAGCGGTGCTGATGCTTTACTTGTGATTTTGTAACATAAAATGCTTTCGATCGATTTGAAATTAATTTAGGTTTTTGAGGTTGTTCCAGTTGCTGACAACTCTGTTGCTAAGAAAGTGTTTGTAAGGTAAAGATGTTGCTACTTCTCTGTTTAATTTCATTTTGTGTCCTCTCAGTTCTATATTCGTATTTTTTTGTAAAAAACCTAAGTAAATATTATTCAAAAACTTTATCCAAGCTCATACCTGCGGGTCCTTTTTCTGTTCCGTGTGTTGGCCGTCCCTGTTCTTGAGCATATCTAGATACATCTGCGGCTGAGCGGGCGCGTACATGAGGTTCGAGTGGTGCGGTGTGTGCGGTGTGTGTGGCGTGTGAGGCGTGTGCGGCGTGTGCGCGTGGTGCGCGTACAGCAGCGGCGGCGGGCGCTCCGCGACCACGCCCACCACGCCAGACGTCGGCATCGCGTAGTAGCCGGAGGATACTCCCGACCCGCTCACGTTAGACGCGTATTGAGACGGTTCTGTACAGATATAACAATTAAAACTAAGAAAAATTTGAAAATAAGGTACATAATAAAATTATAAAAATTAAATTAAGTTAATTTACAATTGGAATATTTTGAAATTAAACAGTAACATTCAAAATTAGACTTTAAAAACTTAGCATAAATGCTTAATATAAAACAACAACGATGTTACAATTACTACAAAAGAAACTTTAATATTTTAATTATAAAAATATTACAAATAATTAGTTTATTGAGACTAACTTCATATTCAAATGAATATTACAAAAATTAATATAATTTAAAAAAAAAACAAGAATTAAACTACACACTTAAGGCAAATTAAAATGTATATACAGAGATGCAAATCAAAATGAAAACACAGTGTTGTGATAATATTAGAAGTGACAAGTGATAGGTGCATATTATAAGATCAAACTTTTAACTTGAAATGATAAGGAGGAAAATATTATAATGTACATATAAAATGTCGAAAAATAATGATATGAATTTGTTAAAAATGTAAAAAGCGTTTAATGTTAGGAAGGAGCAGTTTTTAGATGCCTGCACTCTAGATCAAAGGTTTTGATTTTATAAAAAAAGGAGTTTGGTCTTAATATTGACATAAGAGTTATTCCACTGAAAACTTGAGCATTAAGATACAATTAAACTTCGTAAGCAACTAAAGAATAATATATAGACTACTTATTTTAAATCGGTATAATGACTTCATCATTGTATCCAAGAATATCTATGTACAAAGTACACAACACTGAAATTCTTTTTCTTGCATAAATTCTTGCCCACATGCGTTTTAAACATATCACAATTAAGGAAAAACCATCATATATGATTATTTTCTTTCATAAATGTGTTTAAAATGTTTTATTCTTACTTCATAATTCGTTTAGACTCTCTAGTTAAATTTTCCCACAAAAAAAAACAACTATCATAAAGATACAAAAGGAAATGAAAGTTAAGTCAAAGGTTGTGTATATCTCCCACAACGCCAAAATATTCCCAATTAAACTGTACTTACAATAAATTTGCATTATTTTAATGTGAGAAAGTGATTAGATCGGAAAGAGATCGAACCTCGGTGTAATAATGAGAATGGGCATTCTCTATCGATACAGGCATGTAGAAATAATGACAGATGGAAGGTTAACAAAACAGATATACAATGCGAATGTAGAAAAAGTTAGGTGTCTGGGTAGACCAAGAGAATAATGTAAAGTTCGTGACATTCCAAGTTCTTGGCTCTTGTAAAACGATATATGGGTGGAGTAAATTAATGTTGGGTAAGGCTACATTACAGGATATTAGTAATAAAAAACAATAATATAGATATACATACATACACACTTTGACCTATAACATAATAAGTGCTATTTTTTCTTTCAATGTTTGTTTAAGTATGGATAATCAGAGTACCAAATTTCACCCAGTTAAATGAATTATTAATATTAGTGTTACATTTCAGGTTGGTAGTTTGTTTAGGGAAGTTTTCTCTACATGAATTTTTTTACATTCCCAAATTTTTTTGAGATATTAGCCGTCATTAAACATTCTGGTTTCTGTATTAATTAATTGTTTATAACTCTTGATGTTAATGTTATCGGAACTATATATTTTATTCCGAATCAAATGAGACATTATTCATATTTTTCTGTTGCTGCACTTGATGATAAAACTTGTTTAATAAAGGTACTTGTTAACTAGACTAGTAAAGGTTGTTTAGAAACTAAAAACTGTCATTGATTATTTTTCGGTTCCAATTCCACTTAACCAAATGCAGACTTTTTAAATAGAAGTATTAAAACATTATATTAAGACAATATGTGTCATTAATATTATTATTAAAAGTTATGTTATTTGGTCAAAGAGAGACGGTTAGGAAGAAATAAAACACACTCTAACAACTAAATAGATGCGTGGTTAAAGAATGAGAGGGTGCGACAAGCGACAGAGACAGACACCGAGCGGTAACTCACTGTTCCACAGAACTGCGCGCGCCATTTGGCGGCCCATACGGTTATCTTCCACTTCTGCAAAAAAACATTCATTTTGAAGTAAAAACTTCTTTATCGGCGTTCGGACAGGGATAATACAACGCGTTCGCGTCAGCAACATGCTTCGTAATACACGAAAGTGGAATTACCATAGCCTGTATCATTTCTATACTAAAAATCTAAATCAAATGTCTTATTTATTAAATTTATTTAATAAAAAATATACTAATTAAAAATATTAAATTAATTTTTACAATTATTATGTATAACATTAATTTAATATATATTTTATGTTTGATATTATTAAACATATTATTTCCAATATCTGCTAAAACAAGTCCTTACAAAGACATTATACAGCAGAGTTTAGACCATGGTTTCCCGAAGTGGGTAGCGATGGGACTAGAGCGCAATCAATATTCGCTTCTGACACTCCAGTGAAAAGCAAATATAGATTGCGCTCTGTAGGACTAATGTTGTTTTTTTCCCAAAGACAGCGTAGCTACTAATATTGGATACTGCTTGTACTTTTTTCATACATGTAGAATGTTTTTAATAATAACGTTTTATAATTTGTGTTTATTATTATTGATTTTTTTATATCATAATTGGGCAAACAAGCAATTGGAACCATATTCATGGCGCACAGAGGCTATACCGATACGTTACCCCCCTGCCTCCTCTTCCCTGGATAGGCCACCGGATACTTACACTCTCGTCTAGCTTAGTCCAGACCACGTCTACTCGTAGATGATCAGAAGATCGTTCACAGCATTTGG
Source organism: Calycopis cecrops (assembly GCA_001625245.1). Taxonomy (NCBI): domain Eukaryota; kingdom Metazoa; phylum Arthropoda; class Insecta; order Lepidoptera; family Lycaenidae; genus Calycopis; species Calycopis cecrops. Next base: position 139,361 of record LUGF01045895.1, read on the forward strand.
GGTACTAGAATCTGCCCATCATTTGACCCGATAATATGCGACCTCCCCAGCCCTGGCCCAAATCAGCTGCGACTTTTTTTATTTATAGTATAAAGGAGCAAACGAGCAGTCGGAGCCATTTTCATAACTATAGACATACGAAAACTATGCGTGTAAAGATGTCTTGCCCTCCTGCCTATCACGTACTACAAATCGCACGAAATGCGACAGCGCAGCTGTCACTTAACGCCGATATCGTGTAAGCGAGAGGTACCTCCCTAGTCGTGCTGGCTCAACTCAGCTACATGCATTCAACATGGCACTACCTCTGACTATATCTATTCATTGCTCATTAATAAACAAAATTGCTTACTGTGATCTGAATACTGATGCTTCATGGGTGGCTGGTGCAGCCGGTGTGCGTACAGAGAGTAGTTGGGTGAGGGGCTGCGGGGTCTCTTCACACTGGACTGCATCGGACCACGGACAATTGTCTGCTGTTGTGGGAACAGCATGTAGTTTGAGTGCTTGTTCTGAAAAAAATACATACACGATCTAAACAAGCTAAATGTTTTGTTATTTTTTGTATAGTGTAAAGTTCAAACGAGCAGTCAGAGCATGATCACGAATTTGTTCATGATTACCAACGGCTATATACATCCGCATAGAGGTTATGCAAAGGCCATGTGACACGAGCTACTAAGGGTGAAGCGTAAAACGCGAAACTACGTTAGTATTGTATAAGCGAGAAGTTCCTTGCAAGTCGTTCCGGCCTGATTCGGTTGCAATGCAGCACCTCTTAATAATTTGATTTATTTATTTTAATTTTCATCAATAACCTCTCACTGTCACTTTAATCGTGTAACCCCTCAATCAGTTAGTGTATCGCCCCCCCTACACATACATATTTATGCACAAAAACTTCTCCTAATATTAAACAAACATAGGCCCTCGTCTTTGGTTGCTTGAAATCAAACAACACCTATCCAAGCTGAATCAATTTAAAAATTAATTAATTTAAAAAAAGGAAAAAGAAAAGGAGCTAATTTGTTATTTCAGATAGTAATATGTATCTGTCATAAACTTCTTACACATCTGTTTTTATTGACTTGATCCATCATATATTAAAATTAATGTATTTATTAAATTTGGAGAATAAATTATTTACCTTGTTCAACATATGTGAAGATAGAGGCGGTGGCCTCCCTTGGTTCTGTTGCTGTTCTCCAGGCCCCGTAGACGATGGCATTTGAAACATTGGCATCTGAATATTTCCCATAGGCATCTTCATAGACTGCATTTCACTGTTGGTGAGAAATTTAGATAAGTATATTATGTACCCTAAACTCTTTGCTTATTTACTATAAAATGTTGACCAGATAGTATAAAATATTAGTTTAATATCAAAATTATTATATATTATATACCAATGACTAGGTGGAGTGACTAAATACATAAAGCTGTAGGAAGTGGGAAAGGTTAGCCGAAGATTGAGGCCAGTGGCCAGCTATGGGATAGGCCGCCGTCCAACAGTGGACTGAAAAGGCTGATGATGATAGATATAGTACAATACAATCTTTATTCACCAAATCAGTGGATGTGAAGTGCAATGTTTTGGAAAATGCTCAGAGATGTATAATGTAGAATGTAATATATGGAATAAAAACAATAGTCAATAGGCTATTTGACACTATCAAAAATATACCACGAATTATAGTCATTATATTAAGTAAGATAATAATAAACCATATACAAGTCTATTTTATATAAAAAAATACATATTTATAGTAAAATTTGCGAAATAAAGTAGCAATTATTTGTCAATGTCAAAAACGTTTTGTGATCTGTTGAACCTCAGATTACGTCACTGGCAAGTAAACATTAGCCGAACTGCCTAGTGTTTACACTTTTGTCACTTGCGTTTGATGTCAATCTAATCATATTGCACCGCCATGACAGTTTGCACTGTTTAAGGTGCGAGTGTAAAAACTCAAACTTTAACATTATTTTTTGTTGTTAATACTGCTTATTTTCTGGAAATATTTATGTAACGAGTTTAACAAGTAAAGTATGAAATTAAAAAAAACAAAAAAATGTCAAATACCCTATTGGCAAACCTCCACAAGTTTCACACCATGCCCAAATTCAAACAAATCTCCCATAACTTATTAGTTCTGAATTGTTAACTCTAAAGCCTAACAGAAGCATTCAATTATATCAATATGAATAAAATTCAAGTGAGGATAAAAAAAAAATAAGTTGGAAAATTCATTCGTAAATATAAGTAAACTTACTTTGTCTCTTTCTGTTGTTGTCTTTTCCTTATTTCATCCTCATTCAAAACTCTCTTTAGCTGCATAAATAATTGTTGCTTCTCCTTCTCAAGTTGTTTAAGTTTTTGCTCCAATTGTTCAATCTGTTCTTTTGTTTCTTCTGTAATGTGTATTAATAATTATTAAAGACATACAATAAACAATTCATTTAGAATTAGCTATTAATTTAATTTAATTTCCCATTCGTATATAAATTAAAAAATCAAAAATTTTAAAAACTATATAAATAAATATGTATGTGTATATTTTACTAAAACAGTTTAAGACACAGAACAATAACAAGATTTCTGGAAATCCAAAACAGTACAAACAATATGATATAATTTTCAAATTTCTTTGTTACTTTCTTTTAATTATACAACATTATATGTTTCAATCTAATTTCTATCAATAATGGTCACCACTTGTTACCCTCTATTGTGTAACAAGTGATGACCATTATTAACTGTTTTCGAACCCGCAACAAATTTTAAATCTGAAGAAAATAGGAGTAGTAAGAAGGAATTCAAGTTTTGAGTATGTTTATAACTCCAATTATATATTGTATTTTTACAGTGACTTTTACTAGAAATCTAAAATATGCAATTTCTTACCTAAAGTCATAACATCCCTTGCTTCTCTTTCTTTTCTCAACCTCTCTTCCTCCACCTCAGCTTCATATTCTGCCAAGAATACAACAAATTATAAATTTATTTTAACATTTTCTATATATTTAACACTTCAATAATGGTAACAAAATGTATTCTTATGCTACACTTTATGCTCGAGGTGTTTACATTCATACGAGCTTTACGTGCTATTGTGAATTTTCATACAATTTTTTAGCTATAAAAATAGATATTTTTGGCTATAACTTTTTCAAAAAAATTCAGCGGGGGAAGGGCTGTCGGTTATCGGTATGTAGGAAATTGTAGGAATTCATGCAGATTTATTCTAATGCAAACCAGTCCAGGTTACCTTCTTTTTTTCTTTGTCGTTCTCGGATAATATACCGTTTAAGAGCATTGAACATTTTTCGATCAACGCCATTTTGCTCGTCGTCTGTTGCTGATGTCACAGCAGGCATTTTCGTTTCCAGATCAATGGTTACACGGTAATCTAAAACACTACCAAAAAAGTTCGAGATCTGCCAAAATATTGTGGTAATAGTTGATATAGACGTATTAATATCAATCCAGTAATCAGTATTACATAAATTATTATGTTAAAGTTATATGTTTAAGGAAATTTATGTATAAAGTAGTAGTAGTATCTTGAAAAAGAACCTAAAACTTAAATGTCAATTGATATTAGGTTTTATTATTTATATTTTTTTATCAAACAAATTAAGATTTACACTAATAAAATAAAAATAAAAACAATCACATTTTTTGTTTCACTTTAGTGAATGTGTTATTTGTCGATTGTCAGTTGTCACTTGTCAGTACTCAGTATTTGACATTTGTCACTAGTTTAGTTTAAGTATTGCCAAATTAATTTTATATCGTCAATTAACCAAATATAGGGACCGTGCACGAAACATAGAGGCAGCACTTTCACCACCCTAGAGATCAAGTTATGCCAAGATAGGAATATCAATAAAGTGCTAGCAAAACACTAGGCAATAGACAATGACAATAGCATATACACTTTCACCACCCTAGAGATCAAGTTATGCCAAGATAGGAATATCAATAAAGTGCTAGCAAAACACTAGGCAATAGACAATGACAATAACACTTAGATTACTAAATGATCTAAGCAATAACATGTTGACAAAATTATATTCATACAGACAAACACAAAAACAACATTTTAAAAACCATCTTTTAGTGTTTTATAATCATCCTCAATTATTTTTTAAGAAATATATTAATACAATTACATAATATTAATGCATCTACCAAGGAGTAAAGACACAGACACACTTTATTATTTTAAAATATAGATAAGATAGACTGGATATTTTTTAATCTATGTATTCTACTCAGTGGACTTCTTCTTTTCCTTTTTGTCAATGTATACTTTTGTCATATTTTGTCAATTAACTGTCTTTCATTTGTCAATTGAATTGTCAAAAAATATTTTGGATTCAATTTGTATGGAGTATGGACTTTACGTCTTCAAGTCTCGTAAAATGTAAATGTAAATTATCATTTCATGTTGATAGTTCTAACACCAAAGGTTAAATCTGATTAGATATTTATAAAAGTGCACTTTAAAATTGTTCGACACAGTAAATAAACGCAGTAATAGTTTATTAGGAGTGACTAAATGTTATTTAACTTTAAAATATAAAAAATTATAAGTCATAATTTATAAATAAAAGTACAGTAAATAGTTTTAATAGACATGGATGATCCATCGAGACCAAGAAAAAAGCTAAAAGTGGTAAGTTATTATTTTTTAATATCACCGCTGCTACTCCTGTGTCGCCAGGAAAGACAACAGACACATGACCATATGAGATATCATCTCAGAGAGCCCGAGGGAAATGCTAAAACTGGCATGGGACCCAATATGAATATAATCGGAAGACAATAGGAGGAGAAGGAAGTAATCTCAATTTACCTCCATAATAGTCCCTAAAAGTGGAGGGCAGTACAAGATTGCAATATGTATATTAAGCTGAAAAGTAGAGAGGGCACTTTGGTAAACCCAGCTGCTATCCGCTAAGGAGATGATAATCAACGAATCCTTTATTAAAAGGGGTATTACAATGATTTAGCTATGTTTATTTGCTGCTAGTAATATTTATGGCAAAACGGTTTGATAGTAGATTAAAGAGTTTCATAATCTTATTGACGACGCCGTATGGCTATCGTCACACGAAGGGCTGAGAAAGGAATTCGGGTAATATGGGATAAGCTGACTCACCTGAAGTCCAAGTAAAGTGCCGCGTCTCTCGAACACACCACACCACACAATAAGCTATTAAATAGTTTTGTTTTTGAGCCGACAAAGCACTGAGTTAGTTAGGTATTAAGTTTAGCAGCAATAAATATAATAGCTTGATTTAGCACAACGGAAACACTCGTAATAGCTATCTGCGCAGAATCCACCGGGCAGAGCGAGTGACGTCACGATCTGGCGTGAACACTTATGTCTGTCTTAAGGCCTTAAGGAGTTTGATTAAGAGAGGTTTCTGAGTTACAATACATAGCTGCTCTGTGTATATTTCGTAGATCAACTGGTACAATTCCAATAACTGGTAAAGGCTCCATATTGATGGTAGTAGGCTTGACATAAAAAATTTAAGCAAGTTATTGAGTTTTGTACTACACCTATAGTAGCCCTGTCTGCCCATACTGAAGATTCATGGGATATACTGCCTCAACATGTTGCGTTGTATTTAATTTTGAAGTTCTTAAATGATATGATGTATACAACTTTTAGTTAAAGGTTTTTTTTTAAATTTAACTGATATTATGTGTATATTTAATATGTAGAATTGATAACAACAATCCTATTAGATTACCAGACTAGACTACTAGAATTTTAGGTTATGTGCGGTGCTAATTCCCTTAGATTCCATTTTCCCCAGAATACTTTTATACTAAGAAAGTTGCTAGATTTAACCTCTATTTCGGATCGTGAATTAGCCTGAACTATCAGAAGCGTGTCATTTACGTATTCTAGTAATGTATACAAGAGTCAAGTGTGGTAAGGAAAACAAGTTGTTGAATCTAATTGCTCATAAATATGGTAATGGTATCCTGCAAAGTAGGCAACCTCACATTTTCATTTTCCTGAGGTTGTATTAGATTTACATGAAATAGTCTTATTTTAAGTTCATACTGGAAGTAGGACATGGTTTTAAATGTAAATATAGTAATTAGATAGTGTTTGTAGCTGCAATGTTTCCAGGTGGAATACAGGTATTCAGATTATTATTATTACTCTAGGTACCTATACTTATCCTAGCTATAGACAATGAAATTTGTCCTTGCAAGCATGCCCATATATGTCCTGCATTTTCAGTGTGATTCTGTATGTATTACATGGACGCCGTAAGTTGAGACCTGGCAAGAATGCGAAGAATGCTCTATAGTCCAGCACTTCCCCCCTTTGTCGCCCTAATATGGAGACATAGAGCAGGGAATGGAATTTTTGGCAGGTCCCAACTTTTATGAAATGTGTGTGTATGAACATTTATAAACCTTGAATTATTATAAACATTCTCTTATCAGTATCCCGATCTCTCCTCCCATCTGCGCGAAACTGGGGGGTCGGCTACCTTTCGACACCAAACCTAGTCTGATCGCCAAGCTCCCATAGCAACCAAGCTATATTGGGCTTCCATGGCTTCCACACCATAAGTTCAGGCCCGAAAACGAAAAAACATACGTCACATGTGTTCAATCATGCCAACATGTCACTTACTACACAAAATAAAATAAAAAGTACAAAATATTGCACTTACACGGTATAACATACAATTACAATTCAAAACACCATGAATGTTATCACGACACAAAATTTATTACATTTTAATGTTGCACGATTCACTTAAATATCGGTGGGGGGTAAACGAGCAGTCGGAACCTTCCACAAATATCCGCATAGATGTTACGCATCCGCATTACCCTCCTCTTTTCCACTTCTTCCACCTCTCTGCGTGGGCCGCGGGCTCCTCAACACCGCAAACACGAGAGCAAAGCTGTCACTTTACGCCGGTATCGAGTGAGAAGGAAGAGGAAGAAAGGAAGGAATTTAGGCAATTCTAATTTTTGTAGTATCTCAAAAATTTTACATTCTGGATTTTTTCTTTATTTTTCTCGTGGTTAGAAGGCATTTCGTGTGTTTTTTTACATCCGCAAAGAGGCTAAACAGATGCGCTGCCCTCCTTTCTCCTCTCACCTCTATGGGCTACCGGCTACTTACACACCGCAGGAAACGCGAAAGTCAGCTGTCACTTTACGCCGGTGTCGTGTAAGCGAGAGGTATCTCCCCTGTCATACCAGTTCAATTCGGCTGCATGCAAGCATGCAGTGTGGCACTAACTCTTACTAAACTTTAAGTTGTAAGTATCTAAGGATGTATCTGTTCGAACCGATATCTGGTGTGCCGCAAGGATTGAATTTGGACCTTTAAGATTCAATTCGGCTGCATGTATGCACTGTGGTACTAACTCTTACTTAAAAACCGTGTAAACAAAATGTAAAATCGATTATTCTAGTATAATTTTATAAGTTATATATGAAACACGTTTCCGTCCGGAGTTCTGAGAGACCGGTTCACCTTACACGAAATTTCATTAGAAATCGCATAATTGAAAAATAAATGTCGCCACAGAAATACTTTGACATCGGTTTTATGTCGAATCACAAGGTCTACAGGTCATAATATATTTAATACCATTGAAATTAAAGCCATGCACTTTAATTTCAATGCTTTTAAAAGAACGATCGAATTCGTAAAAAGGAGATGCTCAGTTTGACCTGTTTGTATGTATTAGGTGTCCGTGATTACTTCTCGTTTGATTAAACCGATTTTGGGGCAATTTTCTCAAGAGAATTACATTTAGAAGAATTTTATTTGTGTAAAAATTGTAATTGAGGTTAATAAAAAGTGGAAATTGTATAAAAAAGTATATAATTTAATAAGATTAGAATATGAATTTCCATCAAGAAGTGACAATACATTCCATCAACTTATACATTTAGAAAGTTTTATTAGGCGTCAAAACTAGGTTCACAGTTACATATCGGTTTGGATTTCTGTTAAAAATATTGTTACAATTTTGAAATCGATGGTGTGGTAATTGTAGAGAAGATATTACCTGGACTAAAGCTTTTATGTCGTATGGTCGACGTGCATTGTTATTTACTATTTCTTCGTTTCTGGATGTTAAATAACTAACTATTTTTTTTAATCATTCAAGTCCTGGCCGATTTTATCTACGGCTGTACTTATACAGACTAGAAAACTACGCAGCACATATACTGTCAAAGTGTGAAATATTCTGTATTCTCTTATACCTACAACCTGGTAATCTTCAAATCGAGGGTGAATAGCAGCAAGCGTACTCCATAGGCCAAGTCCATGCTTTTCACCAGGTGAGACAGTGGCCAAACGCTCTTGTATAAAAAATAGTTTCAGATGGAAAACCATCATTCTACTATTCCTTTGGAACGACAGAAAAACACTTCCGGGATCCTGACCCAGGAATGCTATTAGTAATTCCAAATTGCAGTGTGTAGAAATTCCGATTTCCCGTAGGAATGAGCGATTTTACCGCAGTAAAAAGTATTTTTGATGTTGGCCAGGCTAAGTATCTATACATCACAAAAAGTTTCATTCGAATCCGGCTAGTAGTTTCGGAGATTAGCCCGGACAAACAGACAAACAAAAAAATTTAAAAACATTGAAAACTGAAAAGTTTTCTAATACTATTTAAACCCCCCAATTAGTTTTTCGTAAAACATATTCAATGTACAGACACGAATTTTTCTGTTTTGTTACATGTATAGATAATTCGAAGTCAGAATCTAATATTATTTACAGTTATAGACTGGTCTAAGTTGCTATAACAATCAAGCTGAAACTTCTACCGAATGTATGACCTAGGCATCCACTAAGACATATTTGAATATATTATATGGAATAAGGGACATGATAAAGACTAGAAAATTTATGCGAATTATGTATGTTATAAGGTAAATTATCGTAGAGCTTGAAGTAAGTTGAGGAAAAAGGTGTGCGGAGTGCGGCGAACGCATCTGAAGCCAGCAGTCAGTGTAACAGAGTCGTTCACACGGTTACATGACTGCTTCTCAGTCAGTGCTTTCTACAGTAGCGTGCGCGCGTCCGCTCGCCCATTATCTTATATTGGCGCGAAAACGAGTTCATTAAACACAAAATGAGTTTGGAAATAAGAAACAAGAAGGTGGAGGAGACGTTCGAGAAATTCAAAATCGGCGAATGGGGCAACGGGGATGTCAAAATGGTTTGTTATTATTTTGTACATGTTATCAATGCGTTTGAATAAAAATGTACATAAGTAGGTTTGTTACTAGTATTTTTTCCATACTTTTTATTGCACAAGTTTTTTTACGATTTTGTTTACTTTCACTTATGTTTCTCGCGGGCTACAAATGCTTGAGACTTTCAATTTCTATAACATAACGTAATGCGTAATATGTTGATTCCTATTTATGTTTTAGTCGCAATGATTACGAAATATTTTCGACAGGGCATTTTTTGCGCGATTCGCATTATATATTTACAGGCAATGCGCGTAATTTGAGACTTGTCTTGTCTATACTATCTGGTTTACTCTTCTGGTCTAAGTTGGGTTGTCTCTTCAGATTTTTAGAATACGTTATCAGATACAGCCATAATAATGAATAATACTTAAACTACTATTTAAACACACTTTGTGCTCAATGAATCTTTTCGTGATTTTCCTCTCCGACAATCGTATATTGATTTAACCCGAGCTAGAAGCAGAAAAACCCCCTCAACTACACTAGTCTATATACTATACTTATATTAAATAATATACTTTTTTTACTATTTCCACTTTTTATTTATTTAAATTACATTAATTACGACCGGTTTCGGTCTCATCTCTCTCTCATCTCAACTCATCGTAATATTCATACAATAATAATATGAATTTCCAAGTCGCAATACACTACTACATAGACGCGGTAAGCTGGGACCTGGCAAGAATGCTAAGAATGCTGTCTAGCCCCGCACTCCCCCCTCCCCCGTGCGAGGGTAAAGACCTGGAATGGAATTTTTGCCAGGTCCCATCTTACCGCGTCTGTATACTCTAGGCTACTCTTAACACTTTTTTCTCATTTTCGTTCCTTTCCGCATCTGTCTCACTGTCCAGTGTCCGATTAAGCTAAAACTTGGTTCGCGTATGTAAGTTGGATGACATATCAAAATTATGGAAGTGCTAGCTGCGTCTCCCGGTTTTACCCGCCTAAATTTTGATCCCGTGGAAAATAGAAAATCATCCCATGGCATCCCATAGGAACAATTTTTCGGGATATCCTATGTGTTAATCCGAGTTACCCTTTATGTGTGTGCCAAATTTCATGAAAATCGGTTCAGCAGTTTTTGCCTGAAGAATTAACAAACAAACATAGAAACTTTCCCCTTTATAATATTAGTAGGATAAATCGGGCCGTGTTTGAACTCGTTTCATTTATTTGGTAAGTACTCTAGGTCTAGATGACATGGGTGATAGGGCCTATAGATAAATAAAATAAAGTATCACAATTCCATTTAGTGTTCAGGTTTCTCTAATTTGTGTTTACAACGGCTTTACATCTATGAATATGATAAATTTATAAATACTACCATTTTAAATAAGTAAAATGTATGCCTCGATATCAATTTATCGTTTATTATATAGCTTCCGCCCGCAGCTTCACCCGCGTGGATTTCGGACTTCACAAATGGAGTTTCATTATACATATAAATAAATAAATAATATAAAACTTCCTCTTGAATCATTAAAAATGTCCATCAAAATCTGTTGAGTAATTTTAAAGATCTGAGCATACAGACACAAACGGCGGAAAGCGACTTTGTTTTCAACTAGGTAGTGATTTAACGCGCGTAAATTCTAACTAACTCATAATTATGGAATAAATTTCCCAGAAAGATGATATCTTATGATAATTTTAAAACGGTTTCTCCAATTTTTGAGTGTAATAGACAAAGTTATTCCACATAAAATACTAAAAGCGGTAAACGTATTGAATCCTTAAAAATATTACAAATATTCCGCACGATGACCAGGATGGCGCAGCGGTACAAGCCTCGGATAAGTGGAGCCATGTTGCGCCAGGAGTCGCGGGTTCGAATCCCGCCTTGGTCATGGATGTTTATCTATGTACCTATTGTATGTATTTATATAATAAAAATCTTATATGTGAAATACATAGTTGTCTAGTACCCTTAACGCAAGTCCTTACGGTATTTAGCACGCGGCTAAGCCAACGTGGTGTGTAAGTCAACAGATATTTATTATTATTATTTATTATTCCAAAACACTCACGTTATTTCCAATTATAACTCACTATTGGACGTTGTAATTTGATAATTATAATAGGTACATATAATTACCTAATACCATATTATGTTGTTTAGGACTTTATCAGGAAAAAGTATTTTTATTTCCATGATGTAATTATAATTCACCAATCAAGTATTTGTTGATATATCGGAAACAGAATTCCATTATTGAAAACTTTAACTCTACCTATAACGTTTTCTAGTCATGCCTGATTGTGGAGGGTCCTGTTTCGGAAACATGTTCCGAAATCAGACGTGATGGCGGGCTTCTTTGGAGCACTGCGTCCAGGGGTCAGGGTGGGAACCTGACTCCATTGCACGGTTCCAATAACGTAGTAGGGACTGTTCAGAGGCAGCCGGACAGTCCCCAGGGAGAAGTCTGGCCTTTTAGCCAAGGCCAGCCTGTCGCTGGAGGGATCCTGTTACCTGCGGATCCGGGACCCTCTAACTATAGCATAGCACTTAGGGTCAATTCACACCAAAAGCACGGCGAAGGGCAGCGAAGCGGAGCGCAGTTTATGTGTCATATGAATTTCAACTTTATAATAATTACAATAATACTTATTATTGCATGACAAACTCGAACGAGACGCGCGGATTCTCGCGAATGCTCGAGCAGTCGCTGGAATCCACGCGGAAGTCGTGAGAATTCGATAATAAGTACTATAGTAATGAAAATAAAGTTTAATTTCATATGACACTGAAAGTGCGCTCCGCTTCGCTGCCCTTCGCCACGCTTTTGGTGTGAATTGACCCTTAGCATATGTATTCCCCTGCGTCAACAAAAAAAGGACCCCGTTTTCCCCCTTTGGATGCGGAACCCCAAAAGAGCTCCGCACAAGCCGCGTCACAGCATGCGCCTGCACATAACCAGTTCCTCGTCTCGCGTCATGCGTTGTTTACCATCCTGTTACTTTCACCAACTTTTCCTAATGAGTTTTCGCCTTTTATTGCATTTTTGCTGTTGCCGTATTGCAGTCGAATCCGACCGGATACCTTTCGCTGATATACGACTGTATGTCGTGACAACTGCTTTGCTCTCGCGTTTCGTGCTGCTTGCGAGAGTTTTGTGGCCTCGCAGAGGCAGGGAAACAATGTAGGATGATATGCTGATGATGTTGATGTACACGCT
>LUGF01045895.1:174522-186066 GCA_001625245.1 Calycopis cecrops
TACGCCCGACCCGGAGGGCTGAGTTCCCCACCCTTCCCTCGCGCAGCCGCAGCTCCCGCTCCGCTACTCGCAAGATTCGAGGCAGCGCCCCACGCCTCGATCCTCCTGTTATATACTATCCGTGTATAGGATAATGCTTACATCCCCAATGCTTATATCCTGGACTCGTCAACACTTGATAGATTAGCATAAAATAAACACAACAGTTCAGTTGTATTCCACATCCGCGCATGACACTTGTATTTTGAACAAGTCTAAATTGTATTAAGGGACAATGAATTAAGTTTCTATCAAATAATATTTTAAAAAAGGCTTATGGCAGAATCCTTATAACAGTCCGTACACGGAGGTTTGCGGCACCGACGTGCTATATTCTGTTCTCCATACAATGCCGTGTGTAACGTGATGTGTTAGCCACAAGTTCGAGACGGGCGGCAACCGCAGGCGACTACCACAAGCCTCCGGCGACACATGCATCTCTATGAAATCGACGCCGCGGCGGCCGACTGCATGTCGCCGCGCTTGGATTCGATTTCATAGAGATTCACAGAAGCCAGTGGTATCGGGTGAGTGCGACGTGTGGTTGTCGCCTGCGGTCTGCAGCCGCTCTGTCTCGGATAAAAAAAAAATAAAAACATAATAATATTTGTGTGTCGTTCAGCCGCGTGTAATGTGAGATGTTACAGTAACGCCCGTGGTTCGCACTGTCGCGTCTAATGTGAGATGTTACAGTAACGCCCGTGGTTCGCACTGTCGCGTCTAATGTGAGATGTTACAGTAACGTGTGAGATGTTACAGTAACGCCCGTGGTTCGCACTGTCGCGTCTAATGTGAGATGTTACAGTAACGCTCGAGTGTGTGTCAGGCATGTCTAATGTGAGATGTTACAGTAACGCTCATGTTTTGTCAGGCGCTGCACTCCAACTGCCTGAGCCTGCCGGACGGCTCGCTAGTGAACCAGTCAGTGCCGGTGGTGCTGCCCGTGTCCGCCGAGCTCAAGGAGCGCGCGGCCGGCACCGCAGCCCTGGCGCTCCGCCACGACGGCCGCGCGGTCGCCGTGCTGCGCGCGCCGGAATTCTACCCGCACAGGAAGCACGAGCGCTGCTGCAGGCAGTTCGGGATATACCACTCAGGACACCCCTACATCAAGGTACGTGCAAAATACAAATAAAAGGGCTCTTGTCAACATTTCGTTGTATCTACATAATATATCACATCGGACTTTGGGGGTGTGACTACTATATTCATAATGATTATACAGAATTACAGGTGAATCATTTTCGTCACTCACACTAGTTGGTAGAAAAAAATATATTATAGGTATATTAAAAATATATTTAACTTCGAAGAAAACACCAAGAAAAGCAAGAGGGCTAAAATCCCATAATATGATCACCGCCATCATAGTTTTTACGAACGCGAAGTTCGCAACAGTGCAGGGTCGTTGACCTGTCTGCCTTTACGAAACGTTTTATCAACGTATTCAGACATTTGTAGGATATTTTGGTTTTTAAAAGTATGTATTTCATTACATATTCAGAATGAGAATCGAGTACTGAATTCGCTACTGCAGTGATGAAAATGAGTCAGCCTGTATATAATGGATTATGGACAACAAATAAAATTAATTATAAAAACGCAGAACGACATCTTACAAATAATAGGTAACTAATGCATAACGAATGGGGAAAGCAAAGTACATACGCCGGATACCAAGCGTACCGTACTGCAGCGGATCATGACAAGTCTTAATATGACATAAGATGTTTATTGTATAAATGAGCGCGGAATGTGAAGCCGTGACCTCCGTCGTAACACGCATTGACAGTCGGCGGTGAATGTTTCAGATGATAGAGGAATCCGGAGACTGGCTGGTGGGCGGGTCGCTGGAGGTGTTCGAGCGCGTGCGCTGGGCGGACGGCCTCGACCAGTACCGGCTCACGCCCAACGAGCTGCGGGACAAGTTCGCGGAGATGCAGGCCGACGCCGTGTTCGCCTTCCAGGTACACTACAAACACTACTCACAATACACTACCTACAGTACACACTACAAACACTACTCATGCTACGCTATAAACACTACTCATGCTACGCTATAAACACTACTCACACTACACTACACCAGCGGGCCGAAACAACTTACGAACGATTTACATACCGTCTATTTAAATAACATTTTAACTAATTTCAAAATACGAGATTCTAAGTTCTTTTCAATTAAAATAAAACAACGTCTACGTGAGTAAAGTAATGCACAAACCTTCTGAGTATTATAAAGCTACCAAATGTCTCTGACCGCTCGTGTATCAGGGGCTACATCCTAGTATACTCTACTATGAAAGTCCATTTATAAAATACCGTTTCACTTTTCAGCTCCGCAACCCCATCCACAACGGGCACGCGCTGCTGATGCAGGACACGCAGCGGCAGCTCACCGAGCGCGGCTTCCGGAGGCCGGTGCTGCTGCTGCATCCGCTAGGTAACGTAACTAGTTGTACGGCTTCGTTACCAAGTTGTATGGCTCCGTTAAGTAGCTTTACCTCTCCGTTAACTAGTTTTACGGAAATTTTAATGGAAAATGAGTTTTATGAATCAGATTACAAGTGAAACTTTCTTACAAATAACTAATATATATATTAATATACAACACTCTCTCACCGTCAGATGAACAAAAAATAGTCGAAAAAATGTTTCATTTGCACGATGAACGATATGCCCCCCCTCACGTGTGTTTCTGTGTCCCGCAGGCGGCTGGACGAAGGACGACGACGTGCCGCTAGACGTCCGCATGAGTCAGCACCGCGCCGTGCTGCGCGAGGGCGTGCTCGACCCGCGCTCCACCGTGCTCGCCATCTTCCCCTCGCCCATGATGTACGCCGGACCCACGGAGGTGAGACCAGACCTGACATACACCAGACCAGACCTACTTCAGACCAGACGGACAAATTTTAAAATAAGGAAGTAAACATCATTCCAAGGGTGTTTTATCGTGTAATTATAATATTTTTTTTTAATTAAAAATCGATTTGAAATGGTCCTTAAAAAGTCATCGATTGTTGATCTTATGCGAAATGTATCGACTTCAAGGTCAGTGACGTCGACCCACCGTGAGTCGCGAGTGTGATGCACGTGGTGACCAAGAAATATGTTTTACAACATGGGACAAACGAAACTGTATCACCCGATTATGTTTACATTCATTTTTTTGGATTACGTCCTTATAGAAATAATTTTAAAGAAGTTATTCACATCAAAATGTGTGTGCGCAGGTGCAGTGGCACGCCAAGTGCCGCATGAACGCCGGCGCCAACCACTACATCGTGGGGCGCGACCCCGCGGGTCTGCCGCACCCCGCCGGGGGCGGGGACCTCTATGACCCGCGCCACGGGGCCATGGTACTTAAGATGGCGCCTGGACTCAACGACTTAGAGGTAACGATACCTGACTTGTGACAAAACGATTCAAAACTTACATTGCTAGAGTTGAACCCTAGTACATTGCTAGGGTTAAAGACGTATTTTTTTTCGTGAAACCACGCCTCTAATTTTTTGTAGCTTCTGTGTATGTTTTTGTGTGCGATTTCGACGCAATATATTTTCATTCGATAGTCAAATTATTTGCGACGGTTCTTAGCTGTGTTTGGTCCGTAAAACTCGGCCTTGCAGTTTTAAGAGTATCAGCTGTTTTCTTATCGCATATTTTTTATATTTATACATTTACATTGTTTCTGTTTCAAGCCGAGTGAATTTAAGCGTATGTTAGGCGGTGGGCTATGTCCGGCAGTGGCCGCCTTCTAACTGCGAATGGTGATGATGAATGTAAAAGATGTGGGTAGTAACAGAAGTGACGTTCCAGATAATCCCGTTCCGCGTGGCGGCGTACGACTCGTCCGTCAGTAAGATGGCGTTCTTCGACCCCACGAGGAAGGAGGACTTCGACTTCATATCCGGCACCAGGATGAGAGGTACTTTACTAAACTAAGAGGTAGTGTCACACTGCATGCAGACGAATTGGGTAGGCACGACTCGGGAGGTACCACTCGCTTACACGAGACCGGCGTAAAGTGAGGGCTGTGATGTCGCGTTTCGTGCGGTGTATAAGTAGCCGGTGGCCCGTGGAAGTAGATGGGAGCAGGAGGGCATGGTACCTGTACAAACTCTGTGCGGATGTCTATGGGCCTCAGTAGTAATGAAATTGTTCGAACTGCTCGTTTGCCCCCTTAAACTATAAAAAAAAACATTACCATCTCTAGCTTAATATTATAATAGTTTTATTGCACTACACCTTAGCATATGTTGGTCTCTCTGAACCCTCCGCCCGCACGTAACAAAATACATTAATAACAATTTTCATTTGAGAGACAAAATATAAATACGTTCTTATACTTAAACCATCAATACTACAGTTTACCGTCATAAATATATAGAAATACTAGCTGCGCCCCGCGGTTTCACCCGCGTAACTTTCGATCCTGTGGGAATATCGGGATGAAAAATAGATGTTGACCGATTCTCAGACCTACTCGATGTGCTGACAAAATTTCATGAGAATCGGTCAAGCCGTTTCGGAGGAGTATGGCAACGAAAACTGTGACACGAGAATTTTATATATTAGATTATGTAGGATATAGAAATATTGGTGGTATTATCGTTATCAATATTATAATCACTAATATTTCTGTTACTAATATCAACGCTATCAATATTGGCGTTGAACAGTATTGTCATTATCAATATTGCTTTCGATCTGGATTATTGTCTTCATTATCGTTATTAATATTGACTGTATAATTTACTCTACTTGCCTGCTAGAAATACTTCTGATACTGTATATAAATATAGACTGTATACGGTAATATAGAGCGCGGCGCAGCGCTGTTCGACGGTGTTTTAAATCGTCGTTATTATAAAAATGTATATAGGAAGATGCCAACATCAAAAAATATTACGTTTTTAGTCTTTTGAGTGTTTAAATTTGTTCATACTTTTACATCAAAAATAATTAATAACTTACAAAATATGGCTCATTTATATGAAGTAAATAAACTTTTATTTAGAATGTCCCTTCTAAGAATCTAAAAAAATCGATTCGATCGAAAAAATTGTTGACCATTGTTGCTGTCTAGGACATGCAGATATGAGTCGTCTTGAGAGCCAGATCCAAAAAATATTCAATGCATTCACATTATTATCCCTACTTAATATTATAAATGCGAATGTAAGTTTGTTTGTTACCCTTTCACGCGAAAACTGCTCAACCGATCATCATGAAATTTTGTACACATGTTCTTGGAGGTATTAGAAGTAACATAGGATAGCTTTTATCCCGAAAAAATGTTCCTGAGGGATGCCATGGAATGATTTTCCACGATATCGAAATTTACGCGGGCGAAGCCGCGGGGCGCAGCTAGTTATATATATAATTTGCTCAATACGCATGCTGTAATACAACTTGTGCTAAATATAATATGAACTTGTGTAATATTTCCAGGTTTAGCTAAAGCCGGCAAGGAACCTCCGAAGGGATTCATGGCGCCCACCGCTTGGAAAGTGCTCGCAGAATATTACCAATCGTTAAAATCAAAAATGGACGCAAATTAATGTATGTAGTAGTATAAAATAAAATAAGAATAATTTAAAAAAATTAAAAAAATCGATGATTTTACATTCCGTACAATTTTGTGTTTTCTATGCACATTCCTTTATTTTACGGAGGGCCTCTACCTCCTACGACAAACGCTTTTTTTAAGCACAAATATTTTTTTATATACTCAAACGATTGAAATTGTTAAAATATTCATTGAGACAGATTTACTTTAGTATTTATTTATTTGTTCAAAATTATTATACGCCAGTTATTTTGACTCATTTATTCAGTCATGTTATATAATAAATAGTTTTACTTTAAAATTATGTACCGAGCCGGTTGCTTTGTTGTTAAAATTACATTTTATTGAATGAATTGTTAACATGTACATAGTGTAGTCAGATGTTTATTTTGTTACCGTGAGATTGTTTTACTGAAGAATATAAATTGTTACGGCCTGTTACATGGGGTGGGGTCTACGAACATGTGGTGCTTGTAATTTATAATAATATACTATCAATATTAGCTGGTGGTTTTCATTTCCTATTTAACACGTCGAGACCGGTACCCACATCCTTGGACGTTAAAAAAAATGTTCAATCATAAGAAAATATAACCTACCAACTGTTACTCGCGGCTTCGCTCGCATTGTAGAAAAAAAATTCCTTCTTCAGTCCTTCAACTATCTCCATACTAAATATCACATCGATCCCTAGATCTCATTTGATGTGAAAGGAGTACAAAGAAACAAACAATTCATCAGTTTCGCATTTGTAATATTTTTATGGATGCTTTATGACTGCCTGAAAATGTAGCATTATATTAGTGGAAGAGTATTTAAAATCCAGTCCAGTAGTTTCTGATGCTAATCGATACAGACAAAAAAAAATATTTTCTCTATATAATATTAGTATAGATCGTAGATATAAACGAGCAGTTAAAAAATGTTGATGACTACCGACGATCCACGTAAATCACACTGCGGTAATACGTGAGCGACAGGTTGTGTCGGTTTTAGTATTACCGTTGTTAATATTATCGTTAAAAAATATTATATTATAGGCTACATATTATCACGTTATAACCTACGGAGGAGGAGCTGTGAATCTTTCATTCAGAAGAATTGAGAACCTCCATTTTTAAAGTCCGAAATCCACTCATAGCCCAGCTGCTAGAGGAAAATGATTTACTGTAATTAGGTCCAGCAAATTATGCGCAAAAATGGGTTGGTCTGTTCACACACAATGAGAGAAAATTTTGTGTGTCATTTTTGGAGTTGCGGAAGACTGTTTAAAAAATGGTTTTATAGGTAAAAAACAGTTTTTTTAAGATATCTAAAAAACAACAAACAATATAGATTTAAAATTTTTATCCTTTTAAAGTGATCATAATGTGGTCATTTTGCGACCTTAAACTTCAAAATCGGTCAACAAATTGTTTAAATAATTGCAAAAAACCATCAAAAACACGCAAGTTTTTAAATATTTTTATTTTTTTTTATAAAATTCTTGTACGCTTGTAACTATGCATAAATATTTCTTTTAACAACTTACACGTACCATAATTTTATTTTTGAAAAATTTTTACAACTTTTTGAGTTATTGACAATAAACGCTAAAAAAAAAAAAAAGTAAAGTAAAAATTTATAACCTTCCCGTAGTTGTAGTCGTCTTATGGGTGCTTATTTTTTGCTTCTTGACTTATATTTTATTAATATGAAAAGTATTGTTCCAATTTCGATCACTATCGTCTTTAAAATGGCCTCCGAAAAATGGCCCATTTTTGGTCCGCACGTTTTCGCATTTTGCCAAGGGGCAATTTTTCGTATCGATGTGAAAATTTATATTTGAGTTCCGACGATTTTTAAACTATTTAAAAAAAAAATTAAAGCTTTATCTTTATTGGGGACGAAGATATTTTTTTTTTTTTATAAAAATCATAATTTGTTCAATTATGAATATTAAGGATCGAAACTCAGGCTACCTCTAGTACGATACTTAAACTCTGCTATAAAAAGATTATTCACTAGAAAAAGTGTTTCCAGCAGTTGTTAATTAGCACATTTATTTATTCGAATTGTTCAGTTAATTTGTTATAAGTAAACAATTTACAAAAAAAAACTCTCTTTTTTTTCCTATAATTAAAAATACGCATTGTTTGTTGTCTTTTAGTTTCCTCTAGCAACTGGGCTATAGTACGATAGGTACTTAAACTCTGCTATAAAAATATTATTCACCAGAAAAAGTGTTTCCAGAAATTGTTAATTGACGTGTGTGACGTCATCACTGAAAAGTTTCAAATCGGCTCGCGGCCGAAAATTCTTCATATCTCACTCAAATTTAGGTCTTTTTTGACCATTTTTTTTTAATCTGGGGTAGCGCGCGAAAATAATAACAACTAGCACATTTATTTATTCGAATTGTTCAATGATTTTTTTATAAACAATTTACAAAAAAAATGTCTCTTTTTTTTGACTATAATGAAAGATACGCATTTTTTTTCTTTTTTGGAACAATACTTTTCATATTCATAAAATATAAGCCAATGCGCAAAAATAAACACCAATAAAACATATCTACAACCACGGGAAGGTTATAAATTTTTACTTTACTTTTTCTTTTTTTTTAGCGTTTATTGTCAATAACTCAATAAGTTGTAAAAATTTTTGAAAAAAAAAATTATGGTACGTGTAAGTTGTTAAAAGAAATATTTATGCACAGTTACAAGCGTACAAGAATTTTATAAAAAAAAATAAAAATATTTAAAAACTTGCGTGTTTTTGATGGTTTTTTGCAATTATTTAAACAATTTGTTGACCGATTTTGAAGTTTAAGGTCGCAAAATGACCACATTATGATCACTTTAAAAGGAAAATTTTAAATCGATATTGTTTGTTGTTTTTTAGTTATCTTAAAAAAACTGTTTTTTACCTATAAAACCATTTTTTAAACAGTCTTCCGCAACTCCAAAAATGACACACTAAATTTTCTCTCATTGTGTGTGAACAGACCAACCCATTTTTGCGCATAATTTGCTGGACCTAATTACAGTAAATTTTAAGCCTTATTTAGCAGCTGGGCTATCAGGCGAAGCTGCGGGCGGAAGCTAGTTTGATACAAATTAGACCCTTAGTTAATTTTTCGTTGATTAGTAGATAAATTTGATTGTTATAGATAGTTGTTTGTTTATTAGGTAGATAGTTTTATTTCATCTACCAATTTTAGGTACAAAAATACCGAATATTTCACTTCTAGAAAGTTCAAAACTACTCGGTCGGAGTAATTTGTTTTTTTTTTTACCAAAAACCCAACATTTAACTAGTAAGTCACAAGCTTACAGAAAATAATTTATATGTATATACCTATATATTATTTGATTTAATTTCAGTAAAATTTCAATCCTCGTCAAAAATCGGTTTAGTTGTTTAAAGTCACAATTCAATTCCGCCAATACTTTCTTTGCAGAAATAGGTAAAAATCTTGCAGAAAAAATAGACTCGTCTGAAATACCTACTGCGAACTCTAATAGCCATGTCCACTCTATGGGTCTTTTTCTGACTGATGAGAATGAGATTGCAGGACTCATAATGTCGCTCCGAAGTAACTGTGTTGGGATGGAACCGCAGACAACCTTTTAAAAAAACACAAAAATGTGTTGATTGCACCACTGACTTACGTTTGTAATCTCGCCCTTACAACAGGCAAATTTCCCAGCCCTTTTAAAAAGTCAATCATACACTCAATATTTAAAAAGGGTGACATAAATAATGTTTACAATTTTAGACCTATAGCTGTACGGCCTGCGATGTCTAAAATACTAGAACGAGTCATAAACAAAAGACTAGTAGCCTACTTAGAAAAAAATAGCCTGCTCTCACATGCACAGTTTGGCTTTAGGTCTGGTAAATCAACGTCAGATGCAGTGCATGACCTAACAAACTATATTGTTATGAATGTGGATAAGGGACAGAAAGTCCTTGGTATATTCCTAGACCTTGCCAAAGCCTTCGACACCTTGTCTGTGTCCATCCTTGCTAAGAAATTGGAGAGGATAGAAATAAGAGGTATACCTCTCCAACTTCTCAAGGACTACCTGACTCCTGAGTGATCGTGTCCAGTGTGTGATGAGTATACCAGCGGTGAACGATCAGTTTCATACGGCTGTCCACAGGGTAACGTACTTGGTCCAACCCTCTTTCTCGTCTATATTAGCGAACTGGGCATACTCAATCTCTATAAATGCATAATTACCAGCTTTGCAGATACCGCGCTCTCTTTTAGTGGTAACTCGTGGTCGGAAGTCTACTCGTGTGCTCAGATAGGCTTCAATAATGTATCAACGTGGCTTCGGAATAACAAACTCTAAATGCAGACAAAACGACGTAAACTGATTTCACCATAAGGAAAAGTAACACCGAGGTACTAACTACATCGTGCAATCGTCTGATAGCTCGTGTATGCCCTGCCCCCGCATGACAAACCAAGTACCTGCATGCAACTCCACAAGAGCGACAGCATGATATACTTGGAAATATTAATAGACAGTGACCTGACATTTCAAAAACACATAGAACTGCTCAACACAAGAATACGGAAATTGATTTATGTATTTAAAACTTTGCGACATGCCGCAGAAGCTAACTTATAAAAACATTGTATTTTGCTCTCGTGAGATGGGATCCCTAAAACCACAATAATAAAGGTAGAGCGAGCTCAAAAACCAATACTTAAAAACTCCCTATCGGTCGGAAAAATAATATGACTTCTAGATTTAAATTATGAGCAAACTGAATAATTGCTCATCACACTGTATTAATTATGTACCCTAGTTGAACCCTTCCCCCTCTCTCCACCCCACTCTACTCCATCCCTCTCTCAACACGAACACACATACACTCACACACACACATACACACGCATATACTCAACTACACTCTTAGTTTTATTATTATTTTGTCTTTCCTATTTTATATTTTTCTGCTCCTGTTTTTATTTTGTAATAATTTGTACTTACACAAGTTAAGAATACCTAAAATACATAAATATAAGAAATGTTACGTGGGAAACGCTAGAGGCCTAGTGACCAGAAATACGGGCCCCTAGAGCCTAGCTATTAATAATTATTGTGTAAATTGATTCCTTAATGTATACTCATCGTAAAAAAATGTATGTTGTAATGAGAAATATTTTTTATATATTTTATACTTATATTTGTTGTTTTATTAATTACAAAACCTTAAAATTTACTTTATTGTATACGTGATGATGATTTATCGAAACCGGTCGTATTTAATGTACCTAATTAATAAAAAGTGGAAATACCTAGTATAAAAAGTATAATAATTAATACAAGTTTATTAGAATTAACTCTTTTACTGATATAAATGAATAAACTTTTTTGTACGCTGTACAGTGAACATATTTTAATTTTTTATTGGCGATGTTCCTATTTCTATACTAATCATTTAATTTGGCTGGCTGATGGCTTGTTTTAGACCTCTACTTGTCCAATCATGGTTTCTCCTATTTACAAATATTTTAATACGAAGCTTAGGAAAACACTTATTAAAAACATAAAATAACTCATGAAACGTATTAAATGATATAGGTATTAGCATTTTATTCGCTATATATGTTTCTCCCTGATAAAGCGTTTAGACATTCCTTAAATTTTCGAACATCATCTGCATTGAAGCCTCTCTCACAGGTATAATAATATGATATCCGACTACTTATGCTGATCACATTAATTACTTAAAACAAGAACATACTTTGAATCTCACTAGTCGAGAGGCTGCGACCAGAATCTTTTTTTGAAGGCTAGACCCGCGCCTGGCGGAGTGCGTCTCCTTTAGTTTCCACTTCCCACTGTCTCCGACCACCGCGCACCGGTGCGTTAAATACATTACAAGTTTTCCAGCCCAACGTCCCTTAGGTAAACCATATTGGCTGTCGCTGA
>LUGF01045895.1:199821-210640 GCA_001625245.1 Calycopis cecrops
GGTTATTGTCTAATAAATTTATATTAAAGTCACCACAAATTATTAAATGTTTGTTAGATGCACTTAATTTAGCTAATAATTTATCCATAACTTGTTCAAATAAATCATATAACCCTGTTGGAGGTTTATAGATGCATACAATGATAAAAGTCCCCCCTTCTATGCAGGCTATCTCTGTGGTACGCTCAATTATAGAGAGGCTCACAATATCTTTACGTTCTTTTAATTTTTTGTTATTATTAATTATAATTAAGGAGCCGCCTCGTAAGGCTTTCTCTCTACTGAACGAACTTGCTACATAGTGATTAGTAAAATTAAACATGATTTCATAGTCTTTTAGCCAATGCTCAGTAATACAAAGTACATCTATATCTTGGCTTTTCAAAAATAAATCAATTTCTAATTCTTTGCTACACATACCTACCTTGAATGTTTTGATGAACTAAATTTATTGAACAAGATTGAATATTAATTGTATTTGTATTACATACTGCCTCTTTTAATGATAAACTACTGCCAGAGACTGCCTCTGTTGTCCTTAAATCTAATTTAAATAATAATTATTTGGAACATATTCCAACTCCTTGCTAATATCAGTGTACTGGTCAAAAGAACCAGTCGTCTGGGTAATAATAATTAAGAACAGCCAAACACTTGGCTGTTCTTAAAAATAAAAAAGAGTATATAAGGGGACGTAGGAGAGAAAATACAGTCTTGGGGAAAACCCGCATTGACAGGTTGAAGATTGGAGCATGCACCGTCGACAACGACTTTGATGCCGCGATCTGTCAAAAAACTGGTGATCCAATCGCATTATTTCCCGGGAAGTCCGTATGAAGAAAGCTTTGAAAGGAGCGCTCTGTGCCATACCCGATCAAAGGCCTTCGCTATATCCAAACTAACCGCCAATGCCTCCCCCTTGGTTTCAACTGCCTCCGCCCATATGTGCGATAAGTAAATTAGAAGATCACCGGCTGATCGTCCAACTATTAATTAATTATTACACAACCTGTCCACAACAGGTGCCCGCGGCGAACGTGTTGGGTGAAGTGAACAAGGGTGTGTATGTGCTCATGTCGGGGCTCGACCTGGAGCGGCTGGTGCTGGCCGGCGGCCCAGTGGGGCTCATGCAGGCCGCCGTCGACGCGGCCTTCCAGTACGCGCACACCAGGAAACAGTTCGGGAGAAGGATTGGAGAGTTCCAGCTGCTACAGGTAGGGGTTTAATGGCATAAATACGCGGACACAACTGTAATACTTTGGTGTACAAATTTTCCCGGGTAAGACATAACTTTAGTGCATAGTTGCATACCATTTTAGTTGGAAGTAGTTAGTAGTAGCATTAAAGGGAGAGGGAGAGTAACGCACGTCGGTAGTCACGTACCTACTGCATGTCTCGGATTTCTCTTTTGCATGACTACCATTACTGGACTCTCACAAACTTCACAAACCGCGATGTAACCATCACTTTACACTACGTCTTACACCGTTATGGAGTACCGTATCATAATTTTATAAGTGAAGATATCATCTGGAGCGCTGACAGTTTTACCAATTTTCACACCAATTCGCGGCCTTTATCATTGATGCGGTAAATACTGCGTTAGCTACGCCCCCTTGCTTAACATTATTAAACGACCAAGAATGATACCATCAATAAATAATAGGATAATGGAGAGAGCGATGTAGGAAATTCCCCAGAACTCTGAAAATTTGGTGGAGAGGGCAGCACAAGGAGGGGCAGCGGATGTTGTTCGATAACCCGCAGCCTCTCCGTGGTACCGGTACCATATATGGCTATCGTAGAGGTTTTAGTGGGTAGAAATCCCACATTTTACCCAGCTGCAACACCCCCAGCGCGAAGTATATTTGTATGATTTCTCTTGAGGGAAAAATAAAAAAAGCTGCGCCCCTGTCTTTCACTTCCATTTTCTTGTCGTCAGGGTAAAATGGCGGACATGTACACGACACTGGGCGCGTGCCGCTCTTACCTGTACAGCGTGGCGCGCGCTTGCGACGACGGCCACGTCAGCAGCAAGGACTGCGCGGGAGTCATACTCTACTGCGCCGAGAAGGCCACGCAGATCGCGCTGGACGCGATACAGATCTTAGGTGAG
Source organism: Calycopis cecrops (assembly GCA_001625245.1). Classification (NCBI taxonomy): domain Eukaryota; kingdom Metazoa; phylum Arthropoda; class Insecta; order Lepidoptera; family Lycaenidae; genus Calycopis; species Calycopis cecrops. The sequence goes on from LUGF01045895.1 coordinate 201,938, forward strand.
GCTGTGTTCATTTATATAGACTACAGATCAAAGCGAACGTAGTGCGTCTTTATTTTACCCTACAATATTTTGCTATGGTAATTTGGGTCAAATGAGAAGTCAGCAGCAGCCAGTCAGGGCACCCGTGGGATGCAAGAGGATCGTTACCAATTATCATGACCTACGGCGCTGTATGAGGAGGTTCAATCCAGCAGTGGGACGTCCTTCGGCTGATGACGAAAAAAAATAACAATAAAGAAATGTTATTAATAAGATCTAAGTCATAATAACAGTAGCTTAATAGGTTTTAGTACTTAGGTACAAAATGTTCGAATTTACAAACTCACCACAAACCTTGAATAAAACAAGCTGCTGTGTTTGCCTTGAAGCCATTCTTATCCTCTAATGCTTATCTTACATTACAGGAGGTAATGGATATATCAATGATTACCCGACTGGGAGAATCCTGAGAGATGCTAAACTATATGAAATTGGAGCTGGTACGTCCGAGGTCAGAAGAATGTTAATTGGTAAAGCGTTGAATAATGAATACAAGTAAAAATGTGTCAATTGTAATAAATTATTTAATTGTAATTTGTACATTATTTTAAATATCCTTAAACCTAATAGAAATAAAAAAACTAATTTCTAGTAGTAATATTTATTATGTCATTAGTCTTTCTATTTCTTTATTTAATTAAAATTACTGATCATCATGTCCAATGGTCCATCACAATGTATGATATGCATGTCCTAATGATTAACTTATAAAATTATTTTATATAAACATAATTTGTAGTTGTAAGGTTATAATTGAGCTTAATAGGTAAACATTCTTCATTGTTTGACTTTGTGGGCTGCACAACAAAACTAGCATTTACAAGGAATTAAATACAGATGAAGTGTGTGCCGACTCATTTGGGTTTAACATTACTTACAAGCTCAGAATATTTATTGCACTCTTCCCACACTTTATAGAGAGATCAGTAATAGATTTCTTTCTCATTCCCACCAAAAACTAACAGAGAAGCTGACCGATAAAGATTCAACAAAATGCCACCACTTTGGTGGTATGTACAACATTTGCCCTTCTTTAAGGATACAGTGAAATACCCTAGCCTTTTTAAAATTAGGATGTTTCTCATAATCTGGATTTCTTGGATCTACTGTTGCTGTATTATTCAATAATTCATGCTCATGAGGATATAAAAACTCAGAATCTTCTGGTGAAATAAGGAATATCTGCTTTTGTCCCACAACTTGGGCCAACAGATTTCTTTTTGGATCGTGATGTAAGGGAGATACTGTACCTTTGGGTCCAAACCAGGCCATAATGTCAACTGGGTCATCAGAATCAGCAAAACAGCAGTACTCAGGTTCTATTATATCATCTTTTAGCTCGGGTATATGGGTCAAGAGCTGATATTGTGCTAAGTACCCAATAGGGCCAGTTGTTTCATATATATAACTCTTAATAAACTCCTCCATTGTAACTAGTTTTTGTGTCCAATTGGAGTCAGTATAAGCTTTTCCTAACTCAATAGGAACTGTTCTGGGTCCAGCAACTTTAATTAAATAATTTGGATCTGACCATTTGTTTAATGCTTCCCAGTGTGTCATACACTTGTCTATTACAATTGGGGTTTTAGCTAAGATATAGTTTTTATAAAATGATTCCATACTGGGACAATCTAAGACATCTAATGTAGCATAGTCAGAATATTCTAATTTCAGTTCTGTTTGGGTTCTGTCAATTATTGTAGGATAGCTTTTAATTATTTTTTTTGTGTTTAATGAATTTAAATAAGCGGCACACTTTTGAAGCAACATTGGTTCTGTGTTAATTGGGCAACCAAAAAGTAATCCAAAATCAACAATATTAAAGGATTGTTTTATTTTATCGTCAGAATGACTACCTGTACATTTATAGTGAGCTAATACACGAAGGTATGTAGCGATTGTTATAGCTTTTCTTAAATATATTGGTACCTCCTTCCAGTTTCCAATATTTACACGTTCATGCATATAATCGATTATTGCTTGAATTTTCACTGCAGCAGACTGTTCCAATAACTTTGGATTTAACAAAAAATTTTCAATCACTGATTTACAGCACACATCGAGACCAGAAATCTCTTCGAGACTGGATAGCACTACAGGTATGTGTTCTTCGAGCTTTTTGTATTCAAAAAGTATATCTGACATTTTTAATAAAGTTTTAAATTATTGTAATAGCCCTAAACAATTTAAACACATGACGCTTTCGTAACTTCAACAAAACAATAAACAAAAAAAATATTATATAATATAGATTTACAAGAATAAAATATTTGTTTTCTATATAGATATTAAGTATTCCTATCTCCTCACTCCTGTTTGTTTTGAAAAAACAGGAGGTAGGAATACTGAACTAAAAAAAAAACTTTTGACATTTGACTTTTACTTTTTTTAATTGCCCTACACATAGTTTGAGCAGTCTACCAAAACTGTTGAACAAAAAAGTAATATAGTAATCAAATAACTTTTTTATGCTATCCAATGATTACTATTTATTATTATCTAATAGCCATCTTCTTACCGAACCCAAATATTATACATATATATTACAATATTTTACAGCTATGCAAATAGTAATATGGATCGTAAGAGTGACAAATATTGCTAATTCTATAATCAGTAATCACATTGGTGACAAATACTAAAATTACTTAATTTAATTGTCATAACTAATCATAAACTATATTATCAAAATTAGACATAAGAGCAACGGATAATATTCTGTTCTGTCACATAAATCATCAATGGATAAGGCGATATAAAATGGTTCAGCAGCATAATTTCATTTTTAAATACTATTTACTATTTTTAAAGTTATTATCAGACTAATATTTAAGTTAATCTGTCTAGGTATTAAACTCATACGTCATAATCACGACCTTGACCTTTGCAAAAACATTGTCTATGCCTAATCATATGACTTCAGCACGTGACATGTCTGAATAATAACTTTCAGTGTTTTTTAAATGTAAATTTTAATTGTTTTTAATTATCTAATTATAAATTTAATTAATTAAATATGTCAGATGATTCTGAAGCTGAAAATGTCGTGAAATGTTGCGTTTAATATAATGGCATTGATAGATAAAGTGGTCTCTACTTTAAGAAAAATCGACTTTCATTATTTGGAACCACGAAATAGAAGCAGGTACGTCAAACAGGTAGATATTTCATTGAATATTTATCAATTATTCCACTGTTTCGTTGTATCACATTTACTGAGTCTTAAAAATTCTATTTACAAATTATTTGTACGATTGCGACGTAACTGTGACCGAGTGTTAACATTATCATCATCAAGTAGGTCGAGAGGGGGAAGGCGCACTGACACTAAACATGTGATAAGTGCGGGCCGCGGGGAGGATGACGACTGTGAGTGCACGACACGTCATTCAGGAAGAGGGGCGGCAGTTTCTCAGTGTTTACTTATTGTTTACACTCTGGCCAGTACACTCGCACATTCCATTTACATCGGCCGACTGTTGGTCGTGTCGCGGTCGTCAGTGTGCATTTAAAGTGAAATCCAAGTTGTTTTGACAATGAGTGCTTGTGGTGTATAACTTTTAATCTGATATCCATTACATTTATTATAAATTGAGAGATTGGTGGCAGCTGTGATCATTTAAAAACCAAGTATGAAATAAAATGAAATTTAGGTAAACATCTGTTTGTTGACATTTTATCTGATGTAAAAGTTACTAATCATAATCAGTAGATAGATTCCAGAAACAATCTTCAACATTTGCAAATAGCAGTATTCTGTTTTATGTGGTTTAATGCAGAGCAAACCTGTCCTAATGTCTACTAATAGAGAAATCAAGTGGACACTATGAAGTGCAAAAGTTATTTATGATGTTCCAGTCTTGTTAGATTGTTTACAACTATTTAATGTTTCATTAGGTGAATAATAATTGATATTTAGTTAATATATTTAACTTGATTTAATACTTAAATGTTTCCAAATGGAAGTCTATATAAAATATATAAAATTGTACTGTATAAGATTTTTTAAAGGTGGTTTAAAAGCTAAGTAAGAGTAAGCAAATCAATTATTTTATGAAACACAAAGCATGCTAGGTACAATTATGATTGGAATCTATTGCTTTATTCTACAAAGTGAATAGTCTCTTATCATTTTGTTGCTATCCAATGTCTTTCTTACTTTCTAGTCAATTATCACATGATTTCTATCTAAGTAAGTACTGACTTACGCACATTCATAAGTCAAAATTTTTGTACTAGCTAAGTGCTAAGTGTATATCTACTGTGCGGTTTATTCCTAACTATAGCCAAGATCTTTGGTAGCAATACAAAAAGTAGCTACAAAATATATGATTAATTAATAGGCAATTCTTATGCAATTATGAATATATAGTGTAGTTTTTGTCAACAGGTGTTGTGAAATAGCTTTGCAACAAGTTCGGTTGCTTCTTTATAAAGAGTGCGACATAAAAGGCAGAAAAGTTCTATTTGATTCATCGACTATAGACAGGCTACCAGCAGAAAAAAATGACAAGCCAAACTTCAACCACACCAACAAAGTTCCCTGCATTTTGGAGGTGTCAAATGGACATAAATATATAGTAAGTGACAATAATTATCTATATCGAACTCCATATAATTATTTATCTGTAAAAAATTGGTAGTATGTAAATTCAGATTTTTGGCAATAGTATACATGATATTGTCATAAGAAAACATTGATAACACTTTGCATAGTTTTAAGAATTGGATTAAATTATTATAACTGAATTACCATTATATTGTATACTACAAAGAAGTAGTAAATTGAAAATTTAATTTTTTTTGATAAACAATTATTTATATGGAACCATTCAAGAACCCAAACAATCCGGCCAGTCTTGATATTCTATTGCTTGTTTCATGCTTTCACTTGCACTCTAGAGGAATCTGACAATTATCATGTCAAAACGTTCAGCCACATTCTTTAGATTATGATTAGAGACTGGATTATATGCAATATAAAACGTTCATTATATCCATAAACAATGCCTCAAATATTCATTAAAACTGAATCATAATATGCTACATAAATATTCAGTTTTTGTAAATCTGAGTTACACATTTTTTTCCTAATCACCATATATTTATATTAAATAGTCTCTCCATTGATGAAGATAAACAATATAAGGTATAATAGAATAGGACAGAGATTTTCAAAGTTATTTTTAAAAATATTTTCTGTTAAATTGATTGGCACTTAGAGCTTACATGGGAGATTTTATTTATTGTTTTGCAGAATTTAATTTATGCCAAATGGGGGGTTATTTTAGTTTCAACATAAAAACTGTGCGGCTGCTGCCATGCTCAAAAATATCAAAATGTATTGATAATATCATTACTAGATTTTAGGTAAAAATATAACATTTTGATGATGATGATGCACTGAAAATGACTTAAATATAGAAATTCATATAATCTGGTCTCTAAATATGAGTATTTATGCTCTAAAAGCCTTGTTATGTAATAATTTTCCACTGGAGCACAGGCAGAAAAAAATGTATGGACTTAATGGACTTTTATTTATTTAATCATTCAAAGTTCAATAAAACATTAATTAGTTACAATATACAAAGTTTGCATTTATACAAAAATCACCAATCGAGTTATTTTCGCGCAGTATAAACAAGTCAGCAATTAGGTCGCTTAATGACAACTTATCTCCAAAGCCTATAGACATAATCCATCACCATAGGCTTCACCTTCTGCAGGCTCACCCTAATTTTTGCTCTCTGCAGTGTGACCAACATGATCACTACAAATGTAAAAAATAACTATTCCTGACACCAAGGTGGCAGTACTTCTATTACATACAAAGTGTGGTTTGAACCATATGAACATACATTCGTAATTCAAGGGACAACCAAAATCAGTGGATCTAAAACAACTTTGGCTAGGCAGTCAGCTAATATGACTAAAAGGGTAGAGACTGTATGAGAAACATAAAATGTGTCGATTTTAACTAGGAGGGTAACCTAAACGGCGTACCAGCTATCCCAGGTTTCGCAAGCGTATTGCATGTACCTCATCGTATTCTACGAGAATGTCCTTGTATTTACGCAAACGTAAATCATTGTAAATTATTATAATATACTTTTCCCGTTGGCTAATTTTTATAAAGCTGTAGCTGTGCCGTAGCTGCAACTCGTAAAACTAATGATATCCTATTAATATTATAAATGTAAGAGTTTGTATGTTTGTTTGTTAATCCTTCACGCAAAAACTGCTGAACCGATTTTCATGAAATTTGGCACACATAGAGGGTAACTTGGATTACACATAGGATAGTTTTTATCCCGAAAAAATATTTCTGTGGGATGCCGTGAGACGATTTTCCACGGGATCCAAACTTACGCGTGTGAAACCGCGGGGCTCAGCTAGTAGTTTATATGGATGAACATGCTAGACTGCGACTAACTTCCTTTTATTAGTTTCTGTTTAATACATTCCTAACCATAAAAAGCTAGCAAGTTTCTTCGTAAGTGGTTATATCCAGACATTTTTTTACTGTTAACGACAAATGAGGCAGTTGATAACTACTGACTACTACTGTACTTCCCCGGTCGTGCTGGCTCGGTGCAGCATGACACTTGGTACTTAACATCAGCCTTGTATTTACCGGTTCGTAATCGTGTACAGTGGATACAAGAATAATGCATTTATAAAGCGGATGCGGCTATTAAATATCGTGTGGGTAAACAAATATCACGATATTGTTGACGCTACCTTGTGGTAGAGCCCACCTTTGCCGTATTATTTGGCCGACTGCCAGTCATCAAGTCATCTAATATTACAGAATTCTCCAGGGGGTAATCTAATAAAAAAATTCACACATCCATATTATATCAAAAGGACAATGGCAAACTTACATAAAATATTTGGTTAATTTTATCGCGTTTACTTATGAAAAACATATTACCTACGTCCTATGGTATTCTATAGAAGTTCTATGTTTAAATTTTTGTCTTAGCAACTGGGGATCATACAAACAAAGACTGAAAATATTTTAGTTGGAAGTTTTAAAGTGACTTTAATCATATCGTTAATCGACGACATTATAAAAGAATAAAAAAATTGAACATAGTCGGTAAACGATAAAATGATATTTTGTCGTTTACGGACTTTGTTCAAAAAATGTTAATCTTAAAAGAATTAACCTAGACTAAATACTTGTACGTAGCTAGAAGGAGCAATGACAATTCAAAAAGTCTAAAAGGGGTAGTAGAAATAAAAAAAAATTACAAGTAACGGAAATGTATTATCTAACGACCAATGCGCTAAAGAATTCACCAGATATTTCCACTCTGTCTACACCTCAAATCATCCCGAATTAAATGTGAACGCAGCTGTACGTCAAGCAGGCGACCTAAACGCTGCGGCACGGATTCATCTCCAAAGGTTGCAGTTGGCTGACGTTAAGCGCGCTCTTCAAAAGCTTAAGCCTAAAAAATCTTCAGGCCCGGATGGGATTCCCGCCTATATCTTCAAAGACTGTCAAAGTTTCTTAGCTGCACCGATGCTTCACATTTATAATCTATGTCTGGAGACCGCAGTATTTCCGGAGAGATGGAAGGTAACGAGAGTTGTCCCAGTGCCAAAGGGAGGGTTAGCAGATAGAGTGGAAGGATACAGACCGGTGGCGGTATTGTCTACTCCAGCTAAGGTGTTTGAATCCGCTATTCACGAAAGATTGTTCACTCAGATTAGTGCTCAACTATCCGAAGACCAGCATGGATTCAGGCCGGAAAGAAGCACTACGAGCAATCTTCTCAATTATATGGCGGAGGTAATACCTGTAGTGGACAGCGGTGGACAGACGGACGCGGTGTACTTCGACATTAAAAAGGCATTCGATTTGGTTGACAACGACTTGTTACTTGCAAAGCTAGCAAAAATCGGTTTCACCCCACATTTACTTATTTTTTCGCTAGTTACATGAAGGATAGACGGCAGTATGTAGAACATGCTGGACACATGTCTGAACCGTATTTTACACGATCAGGAGTAAGTCAGGGCAGTAACTTGGGACCACTGCAATTCATTTTATTTTATTTATAAATGATCTTCCTAATAGTGTTACCTATGCCAAGTGCTTATTGTTCGCTGACGACCTAAAGTTATGGCTTGCCATTAATACAGCTGATGACAGTAAGAAGTTGCAGGCAGACATTGCTAATGTGACTAGATGGTGTGAACTCAATAGGTTACAGTTTAATACCTCAAAATGTGCCACCATTACTTTCACTCGTAAGAAACAGCCGCTCCTATGTGAGTACACTATTGATGGAAAACCGATAACGCGAGTTTTGTCAATTAGGGATTTAGGGGTAACTCTTAACCACAAAGCTAACGTTTCACGATCACAACGTCACAATATGCCAAAAGGCATTTCAGAATTTAGGGTTTTTGCTTCGCACGGTTCACGACTTCACTAATTTGAATGCTATCAAAGTCTTGTATAAAGCTCTGGTTAGAAGTATACTCGAGTGTAATTCGGTTATTTGGGCTCCATACGAGACCAAATATAGGTACATGCTGGAGAAAATACAAAATAAATATGGGCGGTTTTTGTACATGAAACAGCATGGGGTATATCCATTTTACCCGTTGATGTATCCAACTTTATTTGTGTTAGGTATGGTAGGG
>LUGF01045895.1:221713-256061 GCA_001625245.1 Calycopis cecrops
CTGTCACTTTTCGCCGGTATCGTGTAGGCGAGAATTACTGCAAGGGCCTGTTTCACAGGTCAGTTACACCATGTAGGTACCATGACGTGTCACGTGGGTATTCGATACTTAACTTATAATTACCTAACACAAAAATGCTGCGTATTATTTTATTACAGCCGAAACCTGTGACAGAGGTGTGATAGTGTGGTGCCAAATGGCTATTCGGGATTTTAATAGAAACAATAAGTCAACATTAAAAGTAAGGGCCTTGCTGCCGAATCGAATGACATAGTACCGGCAAGACATGCCGTCAGATTCCAGAGAGATGACATACTGTCAGATCCCGGGGGCCTATTGGGGAAAAGGAGGGCAGCGAGTTTGCATAACAATTAGTAGCCGGTAGGGCAGTTGTCTATAGTGGAACATCGATTCTTGCGTTTCTACGATCTAAATTCCGTCAGAAATTGTACAATTGTAACCTGTACTGTGTACTACACAGTAACATAAGTACAGGCCTTGCGCGAACAGGTTAAGTACACAGAGGTTGTACTGCGCCTGCTAATTCACAAGGCCAGCGCTAATTACCCCGCCACAGTCAACTGCTACTGATGTTGTAAATGCACTCTTGAACATAGGAACTTCGACGAAGGGAAATTTCGACACAGACGTGGAATACTATCTGCAATAACACTCATAACTTTTCTATTAATATTTTTTATCGTACAAGGCATAGGTTCCCAAACTTTTTTGTCCCTTTTCCCAAACTTTGAAAATCAGTTACTTCGTATCGCCCCCTTATTAGTTATTACACCTTGATATTCAAATAAAATTATGTCGTTTCTGGCCCCTTACCGCTCCGCTCTGAGCATCTAGTGCCCACAAGGGGGCGTTATCGCCCACTTTGGGAAAGACTGGTATAAGGAGATCGAGGAGCAGTGTATGCCTTTGGTAACTATCGACGCCCGCAGACATCCGCACAATTATTCAGTTTCAATATTTTGCTTCTAATCTAATCTAAATCTAAATCTTCTTAATAGGTGATCATTTATATTTAATTCTATTTATAAATCGGCCCAAAATTCTAAATTCCACCGTCACCACCTCAATCTTCCGAAGTCCACTACTGTGCGCTATAAGCGCAATTTCATCCCGCGCACCACTTCGATTTGGAATCAGCTGCGCCCCTCGGTATTTCCGGACCGATACTACCTAGGGATCATCAAAAGCTTATTCATATCTCAAAGACCGGCATCCCACCTCTGATGTTGCGGATGCCTGTCGGCGTTGGTCATCAGGTGGCGCAACTGCTAGTTTCCCTAGTATACTATAATGTTGTGTACTGCACGTGGCTTGTCCTCAGGGTTCTGCGGCGAGCACTCGTCGTACAGCAGCGCGGGCTCCACCGGCGACTACTACTCCATGTTGGACATGTGGGACGGCCTGCAGCGGGACAGCTACTGCTTCCACAGTGAGTACTACACTTCACAGGCGGAACAAACACATATAATAGGCATCAGCAAACATGCTACATGTTTACTGATGCCTACTTATTTCTCTGCATAACGCAGCTTAAGAAATGTTCACTTCAATAATGTGAAGCTGACACAAGGACACTTAGGTTCGTTGACCACTGGTGGTTCTTGACTGTAATTTCGAAGACGTTTACGTTATTTTCGCTGAGTGTTTAACCAACTGGAGACGCCGCAAACACACACCACAAGTCTGATAAATTCGGTAGAAGATAGCCACTCGCTAAATACTAATGCGACATTATTATGCACGCACACAAAAATAATCCCTCTCACTAGCTTAAATATAAACCTCTCACTGTGCATCCGAAATGGACCATTGGTCTTTTTATCTTTGGCAGAGGCGAAACCTGGGGCCTCTTCGGTTTGTGAAATACTCAAAACAAGACTCCGCAGTGACCATTCTTTAACACTCATGAGAACTGGGCTAATAAAATCATATTTTAAAACCATCTCGCCGTCTAATTATAATTGGTAGACATAATAATTTGTAGAAACTAGCGCGACGCCATTCTGCATAGATAAGCGTTTTCGTTATTCAAATTATTAGTACCACATTATTAGAGGCAAATGCTAAATTCTAAAATTGTATTTATTCTCCACTAGCTTCCGCCCGCGACTTCGCCCGCGTGGATTTCGGACTTCAAAAATTATTCAAAATTTTAACTTATTATGTTATTCTGATATGAAAGCTATATTAATGTAAAGTTTCATGAAAATCCGTCCAGTAGTTTCGGAGATTAGCCCGAGGAAACGGACAAACAGACAAACAAAAAAATTTAAAATCATTGAAAAGTGTTCTGTTACTATTTTAAAATTGCCCCCAATTAATTTTTCTTAAATATATTCAATGTACAGACACTAAAATTTTACTGTTTTATTATATGTACCTATAGATACTTTATTCTCCATAGTCAGTAATAATTAAGGTGTTTTTTTTTAAATCTTCTTACTTCTACTATTGTGTGCGCTGTGCTGTGTATGGAAAAAGGGAGAATGCTATATATGTATTAAGGCTTGTTGTATTGTAAGGCACACACTAAGACCCTGTTCAGATAAAGCGCTTCGAACGCGCGAGTCGAGATTCGTGCTCATTACGAGAGATAGAACGCGACGCCGCATCTGGACAAGACATACAACGTGGAGAAAAGCGAGAGGCACTAAATGCAACTACGTATACTATAAGTGCCCATTATTAATCCGAAAGTATTAAAAAAAGTTTATGAGAAGTATACGAAAAAAAATTTTTAAAGAAGTTAAAATAGCTTGATAATTAAGAAAAAATGTAAACATTCTTTGGACTGACCTGTCGTGACCAGCGTAACGAATCGGCGACTTGTTCGTCTTGACTTGATCGTTAGCCGTTGCCGTTCCGCGTCTGAAGAAGGAGCTTCCTTCAGTCAGACGCGGAGCGACAACATCACACGGTGTGACGTCCCTTGATGTCACGTCAGTTGAACTCACACTCAGCTAACGTGATACATCGTGTACGAAGTGAGAAAAAAACCCTGTGGCTAAATTATTACTCTGATTGATTTGATTTTTGTTGTGTAGACAGAAATGATGAAAATGATCCACTAAATATGTGGTTTCATTTAATGCCTCTCGCTTTTATCAACTTTGTGTGTAGCTCTAGTATCTCGGCAACGCGCTAGTGGGCTCGTGTAACGTTTTACCTGAACAGGCTCTAATGCCCGATTTACACGTATTAACTAGTTAACTAAATTTTAACTAAATTTTAAGTGCTTCATTGCATGTAAACACATAATTTAGTAGCAAGTTGAAACTTAAAATTCAGTTAACTACCAAACTAGTAAATTATTCTGATTTCTATTTTTCGCTTAAGTTAGTGGGCGGGGCTTGTCACTTGACACATATGTAGAGGCAATAAATGAGTAAAATGGACAAGTGTATTGGGGAATAAACCTTAAATTATTATTTATTCGTTGTGTTTTTCTTGTTCCTGAAATAAAGTGCTACTAGCGGCATGCTGATCTCATCTTTACATTAAATTTCTACACACAGTCTTGTGGGCTTGGTTATTGCCTTAATGATTTCTTCTTTGCCTTCGTCCAAAACACCACCCAAAATAAATTTAATCACAGAATTTATGACTTTGTTACTATGTTGAATGTTCGTCTTGAGTGAACTAATGAGCTTAACTACTTAAATACGTTTGGACGTTTGCAATGCAATTAAGTACTTAAAGGTAGGTTAAAAATTTAGTTACCTACTTAACTACTTAATACGTGTAAATCGGGCACAATACGTGCAGTAGTAAATGTTCCCGTCCCCACAGTAGAGTCGTTACTATATTAATAGCAGTGTCCGGTCCGCAGCGCCGCCCGGCCGCTCGCTGAGCGTGTGCAGCGCCGGCAGCTGGCAGCGGAGGACCTTCCACAGCGCGGGCAGCAGGTTCGAGCTGGGGCGGGGCTCGCTGCAGGTGCCGCTCTCCAGCTGCGACTCGCAGGTCGGTTGTTGTTACTTCCACAGCGCGGGCAGCAGGTTCGAGCTCGGGCAGGGCTCGCTGCAGGTGCCGCTCTCCAGCTGCGACTCGCAGGTCGGTTGTTGTTACTTCTGTTGTTACTTCCACAGCGCGGGCAGCAGGTTCGACGCAGTTTCGACGCAGTTCGCAGGTCAGTTGCTACGTCTGTTGTTACTTCCATAGCGAGGGCAGAAGGTTCACAATACTTTGTTTGCTTTTACATTAACAGCAAAAAAGACATGTGTTCGATAGAACTCTGTCCATCGACAACACTTGTCGGCCACATATGTCCACAGTACAACACTGGAAAATTCGCGTTAGACAGTGTTGCAACATTCTTCCTGTTGTGACTGACTTGGGGATTGATACGTGTACACTAGCTGACCCGGCAAAATCGTACCGCTTCAAAAACAATGAACAAAGACGCTGGACGATAGTCAAAGAATGCTTCAACTTTTGTAAAAATGTGGTCAAAACTTAACTAGGACAAAAATAAATCTTGAATAATTTTTTGATATTCACTTACCTTTTAAAAATGATATTAATAAATACTTATAATAAAACAACAATAATTCAACACGCAATTGGGCCCTACTCCCCCTGACGCAGATCCAACTCATTTCCCGCTCGTAGCACATTCACCGCTATTTACGCTTATAAAGGCACAATTGTCACTCTTGTGCCAAGTGCAGCAGTACCGCGTTAGCTCGCGCGTCTGTGGCCGCCCAGACGTCTCTCAGTACAGAGCCATATGTGGACGCGCGTTGTTCTTGACAGATATGACGTGCACTTACACGACACGCGACATATTTGACATTTTTCGGATCTGAACTGTGAAAGCGAAGAGAAACCCAATCCAGCTTCATGGACTAACTATGAGTGCTAGTTGGGTGACGGGACTAGGTATGACTCTGCCTCCCGCAGATGGGAGATATGCGTCCCGATATGATGTGTTTGTATTAGCTAGTTTAGCTATTATTATCATGGTCAGAGAGACGGAGAGGACCTTTCTCCGGCGGACGTCGGAACTCTTGCGGGAGTCGAATTCATCAACGTTATCTCAATCGCCGCCTAAACCTTTTTTTTTCTTTTGGTAACGCAGGGGAATGCCTTTACGCACGCTACCCAGGAGCCCGGGTGGCTCAACCGGGTACAGTGTCGGGCTCGACAACTGGGTTGCACCTACAGACTAAACCCCTGTGGGTGCCTTCAGCCGCTGTAATTGGAGGGCCCCGGATCTGAAAGCAACAGGGCGCTCGCCGCCTAAACCTAACCTAATCTTCTGATTTAAGATGTTTCTTCTTCTGAAGAAGTCAACTTCGCTAGCGTTATATTTTAAATTCTACTCACACTTGACTTTTGACTGTGGGCAATAGCAAAACGTGAAAGAGAAAGGTATGAAAAACTAGGATTCGGGCCAAGTTGACGTGGAGTCACGCGCTTGTGCGTAGACGTGGCGTCACCGGAGCACTACCGTGACTCATGTGCGGGGACTTGAGGCAAGAAGATGCGCACAGCACCCGCAAGCAACGTCCTTTACTTGGCTTGATGTAGTAAGTTGACACGCGGCAATCTGCTGGATGAGAAGGTTTCTCGAGAAGATAATGTAGGTTTTATCTCCGGTAGACTGACGACGTGGATAAAGTCGTAGTGATCCGATCAATATAGTTTTTGACCGTGACCTGTAACGCTCTTTGGGTGAGTCTCGTGTCCAACAATAGAGGTCCACAGTCTAATGATGATGGCTTCATCGTAGAGGCCATCCGGAGAAAGCGATGTATGTCCTTGATAAAATGACTCGTCTGATCGCCGAACTTTGACTATTTGACATAATATTTTGGAACACAGCCTCATATTAACACAGATTTAATATTAATTTAATGTTTATTTTATTTTGGTGTAAAATTAAAATGCGAGGGATGTATTTTTCTAGCGTATGATTGTATGTATATATTATGTACTTTTCTATGCCCTTTACGGCTTGAAGGGCTCGACCCATTGTAACGTATGGGGTGTCGTTATGGGATTTAGTATGACCATGAACTTAGTAAGAGCCGGGACTAACGGTTCTGATGGCTCGTGTGAACAGTGTAACATTTGTATCCACCGCGTCACACAATGCTTCTGTTTACACCGCGGCGGCGACAAACCGGTCGGGTGGGTTGTCGCCGCGTCACGTGACCGCGCGGTCGTGGGATGTTATCTGCGTGTCGACAGTCCGCCGAACTAGTTGCGCGGCGCGGGCCGGTCTGCTCTACATTCACGTTATAATAACATGCGTGGACTTATCAGTTATCGCACTGTCAGCCTAACCCCGGACTAAGTGCATTATGTTTTGTGGGTACTAGATATCGATGGACATCGAATATTGTCTATACATCTCCGTATGTAAAATAAAGTCGAGTTAGTTCCACCACTTATAACTCAAGAACTGCTTGACTTTTAGGATTTGTTTTCATCGGGAATAATCTTATTCCCTACTTAGGTATAGAAATATAATATTTTATCACATAGATACTTGAATGTAAGATAACATGTATTACCAAAAAAAGGGTTTGAACTTCAACTAAACGTTACTCGTTACCATAGCGACAAGTTATGCAATTATGACAAGACAACTGGTTTTATATATATATTTTTTTTTTAATAAAAATACATGCAATTCAAATCCCCAATCGTAACCTCCTTACGTAACGTGCTCGACAACTGCACTGCGCCACCAGCCCTTGTGTCCTACTTTTAAACAGCAGTTATTTACTTTTATGTTTACCAAAATAGTTATTTGTAGTGTAGTCCAGTCATGGTAGTTTTGCCTGGACAGTATTTATTTTAATATTTATCCTATTGAATACAGACCTCGAACCCCCATCCTTTGTTTCTGTCTCGAAATCTGTGTAAAGAGGTTGCAATGTTTGTATTTCCATTGATTTTTTTGGAGACTTCTATGAGCCCTTACTAACTCTTACTCTTATTTCAAATACTTTTAGGTTCGGGGTAAATCTCTACAGCATATATTTATGAGACATAATTTTTGATTCGAGCAGGTGTATAGCAACAGTTCGGCCAGCGGCACCTCGGACAGTCTCGCGAGCAGCGCGTCGGGCGCCGCGCGCGGCAACCGGCTGGGACTCGCGCTGCTCATCACCGTCGCCGACAACGACAGCACGTGAGTTGCCACTACATTACGTACTTACAATATCGGAACGGATAATGGAGACACGCTACCCACATCGGATCGCATAATGTAGACTCGCTACCGATATCGGCTCAGATAATGTAGACTCGCCACCGATATCGGATCGGATAATGTAGACACGCTATATGTATTATCCGATCCAATATTGTTTTCGGGCGATTCGTTTTCAGAGCGGACAGCGAGTCCACATTTTCCGATATCAGACGAAATGCATAATGCTTGTATATCATCTCTGGTCATCGCTGATAACAATAGCACACGATATTCGATATCGGGTATGGGTGTCTGGTAGGACAGATATCAGATCGAATAATCCCAACGCTCTATGGCCGCAGACGTGGCCGTAAGGTGAACAAAATATCGAAAACGTTTAATGTTTAAATATTTGAATGTATTGTTTTGTTGTAATGTGTATATCCGACACAGTGTTGTGTATCTTTCATATTTAATTTATTTGCCACTATCTCGTTTATTTTGCGCACACCCATTCTTTAATTGTAATCTAGAATACATAATTAACACAAATATTTATTTTAACTCTAAAATTATAATTAGAAACAAACTTTCGATTGTCTTTCTATTTTAATCAGATCATTTCGATGCCACTTTTTTATTTAAGAATTTCTTATTGGTATGGATTGCTCATATTAGGACATGTCTTTTATTTGAAATATTGAACAATTAGGATTGTGGTTGTCTTTAAAGTAAAGCTGTGAAACATTACCAACTTACGGTTACGTAATAGTCGTAATTTAAAGCAACAACGTTATTCAATCTCTCTGATATCGTGTTGCTCCACAAATTAGTAACGTTGTGTTGTGGCACGGTAGTCAGTATAGCTGTTGTGTTGTGACGCTGTGATCACTAACGATGTCGTGTGGTTACTGACGCTGTCGCGTGGTGACACTGTGATCACTAACGCAGTCGTGTGGTGACGCTGTAGTCACTAACGATGTCGTGTGGTTACACTGTGGTTACTGACGCTGTCGTGTGGTGACGCTGTGGTCACTAACGCTGTCGTGTGTGACAGTGAGACGGTGCGGCGCTGCGTGGAGCTGTCGCCGCAGCTGCAGGCGCTGGTCTGTCGGCTGCGGGTGGCCACGCTCGCCGCGGGCACCTCGGGCTCCTTCGTGTCCACGCTGCACAAGGCGTCGGAGGACGCCGCGAGGTGGTGAGCGACACAACACATATACAGGGCTATTTTTTGGACACTAGCCAAATTATAAAATAAGGAAGTCAAAGTCAACCCAAGAATGTGTTTCAATTTTATCGCCTAATTTTAATATTTTGTTAAATAAACATCGATTTAAAATGCTCCGTAAAAATACATTGATCGTTCGCAACCAGCGAGTTTAACGCCTTCAAACAGCTGATCGGGTGGAGCAACCTTTAGCTGAGTTGCTGGCCTCTCCCCCCAAGTCTGTCCGGTATGCGATGCCCTGCCCGCCATAGCCTTAGGGATCAGCCCGCCAACACGACAAGGCATCGTCAGTAGGGAGAGCTGTGTTAAACCTGCTCTAAAATTGGTTAACTACTGGGCAATGAACTATTTTCAACGATCGCTTTAATATATTATGATAATACATATGTAGTGGAAATTGTGCTTTGTTCCATTTTGGATTTTATTAGTAATAAACACAGCACAGTTGGTAAAAATTATTTCACGATTGTAAAGAATAGAAAAATAGAAAGATAACATAATCGCTGAGAAACTGATTTCGAGTTTATTTAAATGTAACAATATATTATTCACACAATTTTCGTTATTTATTAACTTGGTCTTTTTGCCTCAAATTAATACTATCCACACCCCCTGTCTCATGGAGTTACATCCTCCATAAGAAGTACTTCCCGATGTCGGTGCGACGATCTCCGCGCGACGTCTCCTGGCGCGCCGCCACTTCACGTTGTTTATTACTACGACTATCGTCAGTTTCCGCCATCACTAAAATATTCACTCTGGCGAGTCACATGACTGGAACTGGTTCATACGTAGGAGGTCAAGTGCAGCCGCCACTAGACCGACTGGCTCAGTTGTAACGTGGCGGTGTAATGCGCGTTACGTTGTGGGTTCGAATCCCGCAATCATCCTAATTCGAATTTTATGTATTTTTGATATAAATATATATAATCTACTATATGTGTATATAATAAATCTGTAGAAGGTTCAATTCTGTACATTGAAAATATTGAAAAAATAAATAGCAGGGGTTGTTACTGGATCGATACCAAACCCAAATATGCGATTAAAAAAGTTTTTGTCTGTCTGTATGTTCAGGCATCACATGAACACCAACGGTTCGATTTCGTTGAAACTTGGTATAATTATACCTTATTATCCTGGGCATAAAATGGGATTCTTTTTATCCTGGAAAAATACGTAGAAAAAAAAAATCCATCCACGCGAAGACCGACATCCGCGCGGACGGAGTCGCGGGCGGAAGCTAGTCTATAATATTTCTTAAATTTATAAAAAAAACAACAAATATGTACCGTTGTCGTCGTACTAGTAACACAAGTCTTTATGGTAGTTTGTTTCTAGACCAGGGAAGGCGAACCTTCATGCAGATGTGTGCCAATTTTCTAAAAACAAAATGTTTTATGAGGTCTTAGACCTGTCATCAATTTATCTTGACTTTGTTATAACTGGATAAATAATACCTGGAAAAATAGTATGAACATAAAAAACCTACCCAAAATATTGTGTCGCGTGCCAGTAATGGTACGCGTGCCATTGGTTTGCCATCCCTGAATTCTAGACTTACGTGGCGTGATGCGTTCACAGATGTTATGCTTTACTAGCTTGATGGTGATGTACCAGAAACTGTACGTTTATTTTTGACACCAGCACACAAACATTCGATAGAATATTAATTTATCTGTTAGCTTATACCATTACAGTAAAATCCCCAAATTTTTTTTTGCAAAACTTCCACTTGTTTGGGCCATTGGATATTAGCAATACGAAACGAGACGCGATAGTTGTAATTTGCGGCGGTTTTGTCTGACCGACATGTATCTGATGTATCCCTGACGCGTGTCGCAGGCTGTCGGAGCTGGTGAGCGGGCCGCGCCTGCAGCCGCTGTGGCTGAGTCTGGCCACCAGCGAGCCGCGCGCCGCCGGCAAGATGGCGGACGGCCTGCTCGCGGACCTGTGCGCCGTGCTTGCGCTCGGGGACACCAAGCAGACCAATTTGTGAGTAGCGTTGTGCAGGTGTAGATAACCAGTGGGAGCAGGGGACACGAGCAGACCAACTTGTGAGTAGCGCTGTGCAGGTGTAGATAACCAGTGGGAGCCGGGGACACGAGCAGACCAACTTGTGAGTAGCGTTGTGCAGGTGTAGATAACCAGTGGGAGCAGGGGACACGAGCAGACAACTTGTGAGTAGCGCTGTGCAGGTGTAGATAACCAGTGGGAGTCGGGGACACAAGCAGACAGCAACTTATGAGTAGCGCTGTAAGGAGACCAAGTTGTGATTAGCGTTGTGCGGAGTAGGTAGTTGGAACAATAGTCACTATGTACGTCTTTTTTTTAAGTGAAAACTTCTTTAGAGGCGTTAGGAGATTGCAGGAAAGTAGTGCTACAAGTGTGTACAAAAATCGGTTATAGTCCCATTTAGTAGAGCTCGCACGAGTCGTAGTTGTTCAGAAAAATAAACAGGAGAAAATAAAACTGAAAAGAAAATCAAAATAAATTGTAACGATAAACAATAGTAAAATGTATTAATGTTTTTACATGTAAATATTTGAAAACCATTTTTTTTTTCGCTGGCTGCCCGCTACTGTAATATAAATACGTTAAGTGGTCATTGTAATTGTAGACGGCTCGAGATGCGCGCTTCTTAAATAATTTTATTGTAAAACAAACATCGCACACTTTAGTGTCATCGTATCATTGTGAGATCCACGTGACGCGGCGATAAATGTGTGCGTGTGTGCGTGCGCGGGGATACGACGCTCCTGGTACACACGCGCGCGCGCGGCCGTTAGACTCGCGCTAATTTTATTACAATTTACACGGCTCTAGCGAAAAATCACATGACCGGCGTCTGAATCGGTTACATCATTAAATCTTAATTTGCCCTCTCGGTTTATTCGATCCACCTCCCAGTGTCGTGGCCGAAGGTCGTCCGGCTGGAGATCATATATTTATGTATAATATGTGCAACAATATACATGTTGAAACGGTAATTTATAAAAATGCAACCATATTGTTTTTTTTTTCACTTTCATTACATTCATTAAAATAATAGGTATGATCCGGTGATACATTTAATTGTTTATGTCCAAAGAGTAATTACATAATTTAATTTTGAGATATATTTTCATTTAATCTCATTTCATTGCTTAGTTTACACTTCAGAATATGAAACAGATGAATTGAAAAATATCATTGTAATATAAAAAAGCGTCTGATATCAGTAGGGATATACCCCTGGTTTTGGCAGGTAGCCCTATAACCCTATCTTAAAGGCATCGAAACTCCTTATTATAAAAACTAAAGATTAACAAAATCTTTAAAACTTGAATAATATAAGACCCCTGGTTTGCGCTCGGCAACTTTACCCGGACAAAATTCCCAAGTGTTTCTTCCCCAATTCCGCAAAATTTTTAGTCAGACTGATGTTAAAACCGCGCTTCCTTTCGTCAAATCTCGGTTCTGCTTTTTGTTCGTTATAGTGGCGTAGCTCCACTGGATTTATGCAAGTGGTAAACTCGTCGGACGTAACCCTAACTACTAACTCCAAGGCCAATCTACCTATATGTCGCGCTATTGTCAGTGGTTCGTTGACACTCAACTGAATGCTGTAACAGTACATATTTTACTGAAACGATATACTACAACGTACATGTGGTATTTATAGATGTTCATTCATGAAACAAAATAAACGTCAACAAGTAATCCCACTGTAAGCCTCGTCGACTATTTAGCGCGGTTGATGTTTCAATTACCACCGAGTGGGAGACAAGCGCTTTGATATCCTTCTGGAGGTCGTCCAACTCTCATACAATTCGCATTTCTCCGACCTTTTCCTCAACCTCGACACTGAGAGCGTAACTCATCCAAATTGCGTCTATATTTAGCTGTGTACGCGGTGTATTTTTACGCATTTTGTTTACGTATCTGCACGTGACCGCCCTATTGTATTGACGTTAACAAATCGTCCAAATTAGTTGTGTAAGTACGTGGGTGCGAACTGCTTTTATGACATCTCTAAATTTGAAAAGGCGATAAGTGATTTTTCTGTTTGGACTCTGTTTTATTGTTACATTAGACCGAGCTGTATTTTTATAGTGCTGATAATGGAAGCCACGAGATGAATCATATGATATTTTAAATTTATGTGTAGCCATATAAATTAAATTAACGCCTACGTATTTATGTCTTAAATACACGCGAATGTTGAGATTACAATGGAATTACTTTAACATGTTTTATTGCTGTTTATTTAGGTAATTAGAGCCTGACGTAGGATCGTTAAATAACTAAATAAACATCGATAAAATCTGTTAAAGTAATACTTAAATGTTTTTGAAAATAGGCCTTGACTGACGGACGCTCGATCAGCAGATTGTATGTGCAGTGGTTTCGTTTTCCTTTTAAGTTTTTAGTAAGGAACCACAAAAAGTGAACTAATGATCATCATCAGCAACAGCTGTAAGGAGCTCCAGAGAGCGCAACAAACATATGTTCCTACTTCAATATGCTTTTTTACAATTGCAGTTTCGTCAGCACGCTCTTAACCCACGTGCTCACATACCACCTGGGCTGGGTGCCCACAGTGAGCCCCTACGACGTGGAGCCCCCGAGCCAGGGGCAGCCCGAGCTCCGGCCCTACAACGCGCTGTGGGCGCAGCTCAGCGACCTCTGCGGGAGCATAGGGGCCCCTCCCAAGTCGGCGCGGACCATCGTGGTCGGTGCCAAGAACGTGCAGTTCGTGAACAAGCTTCTATCAGTGTTGACTTATTTCGTGCGGTGCGGTGACATTAAAAGGAACGACTTTCTATACAAACAGTGCTCGTTCGACGAGGCCAAGGTCGTGGAGGTTGATGAGGTAAATGTAAGGACTACAACGAATGTGGACTGCGGCTCGAACACCTTGCAAGTGCCGACGGTGGTCGTTAGTGGGAGCAGCAACAGTACCTTAGTGTCGAGTGACGTGAGCCTCAAGAAGTCGACGACATTCGCTAATCTAAACACGAAGCTCTCTACCGCGGAGTTCGGCATTGGTGGCAGCAGTGGGATGTCTGTGAATCAGTTCCGGAGATGCCCCTCGATGACTATGGAGCGCTCTTCAGACTCCAGTCTGAGTTTGTCGGCCTCGGACGAAGAACTCGAAAAGAAGGTTGTGTTTGTGCTCGGTGATAATGAGAAACTTGTGGGATTGAAAAATAAATCGAACGGTGGTAAAAGTGTTAAAAAGTCTTCCAAGGTTCAACTCGAACCGATCAATTTGGATGAGAAAAGTGATGTGTGCACTAAAGAGAGCGAATGTAAGTCAAATTCATCGCAGTGCTGCAAGCAAACGCTTCAACATTCCAAACCAATCAAACATTCCGGTTTTAAGTTTGAATTCGATAAGTACCCGCAGATAGTCACTAATTATATGAAAAGCAAAAACTTAGAGATTCTGGACAGGCATTACATCGGCAAGCCGGGTAATTTGAAATTGGACAACTTCCAGTTCGACCCTACAGTTGTTTTGCCGATACAAGATGAAAGATGTGAGGCGTGCGCGAAATGCCAGACTATGGAGGCGTTACTGCAGACGCCCACCAACGCTTCTGAAATGGAATACTTGAACGATATGCCGAGGCAGGTCGAGCCGCAGTATGCGAAAGAAACCGTTGTAGAGCAAACTGAACAACGCGAAATGTCGCCAAAAACTTTTGTCCGGAAGCGAAAAGAAAATACTATAATCGTCAACTATAAAAAGTCTAGTCCAAGTGCTGCAAATGGTAACGGGAAGACATTGCAGACGCCGGAGCAGTTGAAAGTGAAACGAGTAATGGAGTTTCCATTGCCGAGTCTAAATGCTGAGGAGCCGTGCGGGGGCACAAAGTCCGGATACGATGCGTCGTTGCTGGGCGGAGTCACCAACCACTATGTACCTGATTTAATATTGCAAGGTGAGTTTCTTTTCATCAATATATTTTTTTATTACTCATTTTTATAGTAAGAGGTATTGCCACAATACAAGCATGCAGCCGCATTGTGCCGGCACGACCAGATCTCAGCCGTAGTTCTAATACTTCCTTTCTAAGCAAATTGATAAGTCCAAGTTAATCGTCTCAGCGCTACTGAATTGTGGGATATTTACTTGTTTGATTTTATTTCTCAACACATTTCACGTCTAAGAAAGGTTACGTGGGCGGAATTCAATGCTGTCGCCTTGATCCTCCCGTCTTTTAACCAACAAGAAGAACCAACCAGCCTTTTTAATTAGATTGATGCATTATGTGCACATTTCTTCGACTGATGAAAGGCAGTGTCCATTACATATGTGCCTATTAGAAAGTCACTATTATTTGGGGGATAAAATATATATATTAAATATACTGCCTTGGGGGAGACCTGTTCTGATCCAGTGAAGGTTTGTTACCCTGCTAATATGATTGTTGAATTTAATCGTATTACATGTATGTATTTCTATCCCAAGCTTAACAGACAGAGTCTTAGAACACTTGTTTTATAGGCGTTACTTATTTCCTGCACCAGTCTTTGGAGCTGTCTATGTTGTGCCTATCTCTGAAACATAACTTATGTTTTTAATTTTTAAATATTCAATTTTCTTCATGACGCGCTTAATATAAAGGAATTTAATGTCTGATGACCCACTTTTGGAACTCTTATGATTTTCACGATCTTGCATTGCAGTGGAACGAAGTTTGTTGGAAAGAAGAAAGTTGAATAGTTGGAATAAAAAGTTAATGTCCTTCTTCTAAGCTGTATTATATCTGGTATTCAGTTCTTACTTGACTTTAGTTATTGTCTTGACGGGAACCCTAACTGCTGAGTTGTTTTTTAAAAGGGTTGAGACCTTTTCTGTTTTTGTTAGATATCACATAATTTTAATTTTATGATTATTTCGGTCGTCAGGAGATATTGACGTTGGATAGATAAAAGCTTTAGAGATATCGATTGTATAGAAAAAATCTATTGATCACATACCTAGATAACTCATATTAAAGTTGATCTTTGCAAATACTTAAGTACTTAGTTGAGTACATATTTAGTCTATCTTTATTCTCTATTGACTCGTGCAGTCATGAGACTTGCCCTGATAACATGTTATTGACATATGTCACGAGATACGTGTTTGCACATCACTTTCCATTTTATGTAGATATTGGAG
This sequence comes from Calycopis cecrops, assembly GCA_001625245.1. Classification (NCBI taxonomy): domain Eukaryota; kingdom Metazoa; phylum Arthropoda; class Insecta; order Lepidoptera; family Lycaenidae; genus Calycopis; species Calycopis cecrops. The sequence continues at coordinate 237,263 of LUGF01045895.1, forward strand.
GCGCGTAAACAGATAAATATAACGCGGTGGTGATAATGCGACAGTTACAGATTGTATCTGCGTTCTGATTCTGTAGATTTATGTTGATAGGAATGTTCAGTTGATACTTAGATGATTTAGCTAAACATATTATGTACAATCATTCAGGCTACGAGCTGCGTCCCGCGGTTTCACCGTAAATTTCGATATCGTGGAACATCACATCCCATGGCATCCCATAGGAAATTTTTTTCAAGATAAAAACTATCCTGTGTTAATCCAAGTTACCCTCTATGTGTGTGCCAAATTTCATGAAAATCAGTTCAGCAGTTTTTGCGTGAAGGAGTAACAAACAAACAAACAAACACAAACTTTCGCATTTATAATATTAATATTTGACGAACAAGGCTTTGATAATGTATGCCATTAAATATATCCCTCTGTCTTACTACCTATTTGTAATCCGGATACAACGTGGAATTCGTCATTCGAGAAACGCGAAAGCATGAATGTTACTTTGCGAACAGGGACGATATGAAGTGAGCAAGTAGTTGCTGGTGTACAGCTTTTCGTCCGTGCCTGCCCAATTCGTATGCTATACAGCATGCCACTGCCTCCAAAAATAATATAATAGTGAATAAAACTTGTAAAATAACTATTGATGGTCCCACAAATGCGAGAAATTATTTTTTACCGTCGGCGAAACTTTATTAATTTGAGGAAGTCCGAAACATAATTATCATTCTTGTATAGAATTCCTTATTATTTGTATTTATTATGAGTACATACAAAGATGCAACACGATAATTAGTTAAGTAGTTAGATCAGTTTTCACATATCATTGTCAGCTCCTTGTAACTTCCGAGTCAGTTCTTATTTCCTCTAGTACTTCTTCTCGTATTTATACTTCCGTTATGCTGTTTAGTTACATCACAGTTTTAATATGTTTTTGTACTAATGCTAATAAAATCTTTAAACAATATTGTAATATAATATTAGACTGGACTCCTTTTGGTTGCGTAGTCTGTCCGTGGTCTGAATTTGTTACTTTTATTGACATCCGTACTTTATCATAAACATATGAATAATGGACTTATATCTCGTGAATAAAAACGAGGGATATCAGAAACGATGTCTTTATCAGAAATACAATCTGAAAGCGAAAACAACAACAGCCTATTATGTATGTCGTTCGATCATTACAAATTTATTCTATAGAATATAATAAAAATGTATAAATTTATTATTATGCAGCACCTCAATACGTATAAAGACAAAATACAATAAAGTTAACAAAAACAAACAATTGATACATGTTAGTAAAAACAACAATTTCAAAGCAAAAATCAATAACTTTTTTTCTTTTTTGATTATAATAAAGGTTCTTTATTGATTTGCTCCACAAAGGGTTAGCCAACACTAAGACAATGCAGGGATGAGGTTCCCATCTTCTTTCGCTTGCTTCTGCGCAAAAGTGACTGTTACTCCTCGGTTTAGTCGGCCTCGAATGTCTGGATCACCTTGGGCTGCTTAGCATCCCGATCACGACAGGACTTGAAGAGTCGTTGACCAGGACCATTGTAAACCTAAACTACATTGTACAACCACTTAAACACACGCGACGTACGTTCCAGGCACGACAGCTAGCAGCAGCAGCTGGGAGGCGGAGCTGCGCAGGGACCTGGACCTCACGACGTACCTCAAAATGAGCCTCGGCGCGCCCTCCAGCGGCGTTGCCATCGTCGGCGACACGCACACGTGGTAAGATACGAAGATAAGAAGCCTGCTTTTTGTATCATAATATAAAATAATGATTTTTACGTCATTATTATCAACTTCTGCCTTTATCAAACGACTATTCAACATACGAAAACATCTGTGTGTGTAAACTCCAAAACAAGTTCCTTATAGTATAGGATCCCGCCTTAGAATTGCCTTCACCGAGCTGGTTAATAGATGATAAGTATTTTATATTCAATTAAATATGCAAATGAGTTTCCTAAAAAAATCAGTCCAGAATATGATTAATTAACGACTAAATATGGAGTTCCACTAGGGAGAGTTTTCGGGCCACATTTATTATTTCTCATAATATGTATAAATGATATAGTCAAACCAACATATTAGATTATTTGCTGACGATAGTACGATTCTATTTGTCTATCTAGTCTAGACTATCGCTATGCTTTTATTTTTATAAAATATTTCACTTTTTAAAATTCGACAACCGAAATTCAGGTCTGATTTTTCGTAGATTGCTCAATACCACCAGACCGGTGGAAGTTACTATTACTGATTTACCTGTTTATACCGGCCTACCCAAGAGTTGTGACGGGAAAAAATAGTCAACCTTTATATGAGAAATAATAAATGTGACCCGAAAACGGTCCCTGTGGAACTCCATATTTAGTAGTTATTTAATCATATTCTGGACTTAAACTTTTTAGGAAACCCATTTGCAATATATTTATTGATATATTTAATTAAATATAAAATACTTTTTATCCATTAATCAGTTCAGTGAAGGGCATTCTGAGGCCGGATCTTAGACCATTAAGGAGTAAAGTACAAAATATGTCTGTTTACGAATTTTTGTAGCTTTCATTAATTGAGAGCTGGCTGTCACAAGGAGTTTTAGGAAAAGTATGATCTGATCAATGTTTGTCACTCCGCAACATTTGTATGGCATCTAGCAACAGAAGCTTTTTTGTGGTTTTGAGAATTTGAAGAAAGCATTTGACAGAGACGTGCATAATAATGTTTTGGGTTAAATTACCCTGTTATAGGCTAGATGGGTCTCTGTTCAACATATCGATCTGGATTAATGTCAATTTGTCAGGCTTGTGTGGTTTCCACTCGCATGATTATCCTATATATGTAAAAATGTCTCCAGGGATCGAGGTCGTTGAACGTGGGAATGCGAATGGGTGATTTAGTTGTGAGCTGCATGTTTCATTCATATGATGCAGTACCTACTTTCAGACTTCTTTCCGTCTGAGATACAAACACTAATCACAATCAATTATGGGCTCATAAATTAATGTGAAACTAACTTTTTAGTTTTTAAAAGACAAATACAATACACATAAGAATTGTAATCGATGATGAAGAATAGGAGAGAGTATATTTTGGTTGTGCTTTTAGTGGGAATGAAAGGTAATTATGAAATAAAGTTTTGAAAGGATACGCTCCGATCCGTCCGGCAGATCAAAAGCAAAAACAGATATAATACAAAACAAATTCGGAAGGATGTAGGTACCAGGTGACACCATGACTGACATACTGTGTCAAGTTTATCGGGTACTGTCCGAAGCAGATATCAGGTGCCTTCTCAACCGGGGTATTTGTATAATACGTGAGTAATGTGAGTGGAAGAGCAAGGCAAGTGTGTAGCGATTGCGATATGTGAGAGAGCAATGGAGTAGGCAGAGAGAATAATGGCAACTGTTCTCTCAGACGTGATCATGTGTTGTTGTTGTTGAAGCAAATACATAACAGCTTAATAAAATATTTGAAGCAATATGGTGTGTCCGCAGGGAGGTGCGGTTGCTGGGAGCGGGGGGCGCGGGCGGCGGGGGGCTGTCGCCGCTGGTGGGCAGCATGCTGGACGCGCTGCCGGCCATGAGGCGGGCGAGGGTGCCCGCGCAGCAGGTGAGCTCACTGTCTCTGGAGGTGTGGGGGTCTGCTGAAGCTGCCTACGTTATATTATGCGTGTAGAATGGTATCGCGAATAATACTTCGCCTACAGCTTGGCATTAAAAGAGGCCTCTCGAAGCCCCACCTGAACATTGCCATCAGATTGACGTAGGATAAGAAACTGACGTTGAAAGAGGCCGTGGAGTAGACATAATTTTATAACATAATGATCTAAACGAGTCTACGAAGGTTTACAAAGGAAGATGACACTCTCTCAAGAAACATCGGCGCACTCCAAGTTTATCTTGATGCCTTGTCCTCCTTCATCGCATCCTCTGTAGGGGCTACTATAAACTCACGACAGCACAAAACTAAGGCAAATTATCATGATAACTTTTGGTGCGTACTTTTCATTCAAATTATGCCGCCGTGAAGTGATGAGCTGAACTGTCACTACAGTATGTGATTCTGCATAACAATAATGGTCACCGCATACATATCAACTCTGAAAGGGGATATAACCGTATCGCCTTCGCTTAGCCGTCAACCAGGCGGTATCGGCACCACTTCGACNNAGCCATAAGCGTGGGGGAACGCCTAGTTGACGGCTCGCTGTAAGCTCGTTGATAGCGGTTTGGAGCCTGTTCCGAGCAGAGGCGATTACGTCACGTTTCCTATTAGTGTCAACGCACACTGTAGTAGTATGAAGTTTAACACAAATAAACGGCTCGAGATGATATTATGGTAACGATCCCTTTACGAGTGTGCGGTGACTTTAATGCGGACGTCTGTGTGTGTTGGTAGTACCTCATCTGTCCCCGTACATGACACAAGTTGTTTTGCCCCAGTGCCTGGTGTTTGTGGAGAGCCGGCTGCGCGAGGTGTGCGTGCTGTCCCGCACGTTGGCGCGCCTGCTCATGTCCACCGACCTGTGCGACATGCGGGAGCTGACGCGCGCGCTGCGGGTGCATGTCGCTGACGTGCCGCTGCTGCTGGCCGTCGCCACCACGCACACGCCGCGCCTCGCCGCGCGCTACGGCCTCACCTACAGGTAGCCGGCGCTACACCACTGCAGTGGCAGGCGCTTCACCACCCGCAGTAGCCGGCATTTCAACATCTACCACCTGATATCGGCAACTACCGACAGCTACTAGCTGCTACAGTCTGTGTTAGCTTGGCAATAGCAAGGATTGACCGATACTACTATCGTACTCATACTATAGATATATTATCACAAGAGCCCACAATAGCCAGACTTTCGTCATTCTATAATACTTGAAAGTTTCTCTGCGCCATACAAATATTGAAAATATCCTGTGGTACAATTGTTGCTATTTAAAAAAAAATAGGAACTTCAACAATAATTAAAGTTTGGGGCTGTGTCTAGGGGTTGCAATCGTCATAAGTGTCCGGAAATTTGTGACATGATTTTTTAAATTACTATAAAGAAATATGACAAAAATAAGCTTTAAATTTAAAATTTTAAAGCAAGGAATGTAACTCAACTATATTATACACCTTTGTTACCTATTATCTGCTCAAGTAACCACGATCTAAACTCCATACTCGCTGATCGTTCTTACCTGTGTTGGGGACATGCGCAGAGAAACTTTCAGCTTTTATAAAATGACGAATGTCTTTTGCTAGCTGGCTTCTCCATATCGTGATTTGGAAAAAAAATGAGACATCATTATCGCTAGAGTATCAGAGTACAAGTCAAGTTCACTAGACGCAGGGGAAAAACACATTATGATACGCTAGTGATGTGACGTTGAGCGACAGTTGTATATTAAGCGATAATTATCGTTTAGTAACCTTCGTTTGTGGTGGAGGGAATGTGAGACATGTCGGTATTGTCATGCTAACGCAAAGGACTATATCTGCCCCACTGGTAGAAAAACTAATAGTACCGTTTTCAACGTTACGGCAGTATAATAATAGCCATCATTACCTTAAATACTTTGTACTGGCATGTAATATGAATTGTGGGTTATGAAATGACTTTAATTGTATTGAAACATATCGTTGATTGTATCACAAACAGATATATTGTGATTGTTATATGTATATAATACATAGACATGATTGTGAACTGTATTTTTAATATTCAACTTATATATGCATAGTTAGATACATGAACAAAGAATGCTTGTGAGATTATGTTGTGGAAAAAATTACAACTTGTATAAAAGTAGACGAGTACAAGAGTAAACAGAAGCGAATACATACGGCGTGGCAAAACATAGTGTGTAATATATATTTAATAATATGAGCTGCTATCGGCTAGTTTCTTTTGAACTATGCATTATAGAGATATAGTAGGACTAACTCACATTGGAGTTAGACTCAAAAAGTGTTAGATGAAAAGCAGTAATTAAAAGTTTTGAATCTAATTCATCTAAAATCAAAGTTTTGTGTTTGACTGCAGTGGCGCCACCACCTATCTCTAGTCGAAAATGTTGTGAGTAACAATAGTGGCGCTACAATGTACCTCTGGCAGATCAAAGTTTTATGTTTAACAGTATTGGCGCTAGCACGTACTGCCAGCCGATTAAAGTTTAACATCGATGGCGCCCCTACGTATCTCTCGCCGACATATCTTTAGTCGATCAAAATGTATTTAACATAATACGGGCCGACAAAAATTGAGTTTAACAACAGTCGCTCCACCACTTCTATATGTTTTATATCTGTACATTTATTTCCTAAAATCTACGTATTCAGTAATCTGCAGGATATTTTGGTAAAAAAAGTATTTATTTTGTTATATATTCTGAATGAGAATCGAGTACTGAATGCGCTAGTGCAGTGACAACAACAACAAAAATAACTCACCAGTCAACCGTATAATAGGGAGGCAGAAAATATTATATTTTTTCGATTTCTACCCCACTACATAAATAAGTAATTTATTATATACATTTACATGTTATGGGTGAATGTTACAGCTTGTAACACTTATAAAACATAATAAAATATATTTTTGTACATATTTATTGACGATAAGATCGAACAAACTGTTGTAAGGGCAGCTAAATTGAAGAAATTAAGTTATTATCTGTGATTGTTAGAAATTGTTCTATGTCAACATTGTGTCCTGTAGATGCATAGTGATCTAGATAAGTCGTCAGCAATAAGAAAAACTTACTGACATAATGAAAAAAAAAGCGATGAACTGGGCCATAAAAATATAGTTTTTATTTAATGACTTTAAATAAAATTTCATCATTTTTGTATATAAAAAAATAAAATTAAAACCTATATATCAAAAATATTTGTATAAAAGTACTTAAAACGGATTACATCGCGCATTTAATATTTAACACATATGATATTTAAACACACATCGTTTAAATTAATGTAATAATAATAATAAATAACACACGGCAGATTAAATTAATTGTAATACTAGTTGTATACAACTGCAAAGTGGGTATTGTATACCTACTAAATAAACGGCGGTGTGATCCGTTGTACAATATGTTTGAGTAGTATCGAAAATAATAACGTGAGATACCGATTATAATATATTATTATATAATATATTGTTATTATTATTGCCTTTTTAAATATTTAATTTATTATTTATTGTAAAACTATGTAATGTTGAGATTTTTTTACTTATCAGCATTTATGTGAATGTTGAAGCTGTAAAGTAACCAAATGTCCAAGTTTATCTTTGGCCAATGTTAAAATTGATTTTTACGATAAAAAAAATATTGCAGATTTATGCTAATATTTGACATTTAGCATAAATATCCTGAGTCTAATACTACTTTTAAAATAATTCTATCCTAGCGCGTCGCCGTACGCGACGTATATGTGCTTACGCGACGTCAATGTGCCTGCGCGACGTTAATGTGCATGCGCGACTTTAATGTGCGTGCACTGCGTTAATGTGCGTGCGCGACGTTAATGTGCGTGTGCGACGTTAATGTGCGTGCACTGCGTTAATGTGCGTGTGCGACGTTAATGTTCGTACGCGACGTTAATGTGCTTACGCGACTTCAATGTGCGTGCGCGACGTTAATGTGCGTGTGCGACGTTAATGTGCGTACGCGACGTTAATGTGCGTGTGTGACGTTAATGTGCGTGCACTGCGTTAATGTGCGTACGCGACGTTAATGTGCGTGCACTGCATTAATGTGTGTGCGTGACGTTAATGTGCGTGCGCGACGTTAATGTGCTTACGCGACATCAATGAGCGTGCGCGACGTTAATGTGCGTGTGCGACGTTAATGTGCGTGAACTGCGTTAATGTGCGTACGCGACGTTAAAATCTATTCTATTTACTTCGTAACATTTTGTCGTGACATTTTTGGGGGCACATTTATGTCCGGAACCTCGACCACGTGCCTTTAATATTAAAAGGAGGTACTGAGTCAAAGGTAGACTTTCATTCTAGGCGACTTTAACGACTGCTGCAACTTGTGAGAATTACTTTCCCCGACTCGCGCGCATCCGCTGTACTCGAAGGGAGCTACTTGGTTAAGGCTCAAGTGATTGCCAAAGCAGTTCCAACAAAAATATCAGTGGTAACTGTAAAGTAGGCGGCTTGTAGCGTACCATCACAGTTGTATTAGAGTGATATAGCGTTATGTTTTTATACTTAGATAATAAATTATTTTTTCATATTGAATTGTTTTTTAATTATTTTCTTTTTTAATTTTACCTGAGAAGTGGAAGGAGAGTAGAGGCCTTTTCCTAGCAGTGGGACACACCGGACTGAAACAATAATAATTATAATAATTTCATCTACTTTGTTGGGTAAAACTACATACTCTCTATTCGTAACTTCGTTTAGATAAAAGACGCTTCGGTAAAAGATACGTCGAAGGATTTTTGACGCGCACGGATAATGCTTTTATGCACCGTCCAGTCGGCACTGTGAGGTGTGAGGGTGTATCGGGCTTGGCACGAGTGGTGTGCACTACCAACTGATAATTGCAAAACTCTTGGCCGCTGTATTATTGCTTGAACATAATAATGTGTCGAAGAAAGTCACAATTTGGGTTGGCTTTAGAATTCAGCCGCAGGAATTTGGGGTTGAATATTTTTTATGGAATGGGCTATTTTCCAAGTTTTCAAAAACCACTCGAGAATGTTTATCAGTGATCAATGAACTTATACATTTTTTTATTTTTTATTCTGACAAGTACTTACTTTCAAATTTTAAATTCAAAATTTAGAATTTTAAAGACCCGCGAAAACGCTTCTTTAAGCAAAATAGCGTCCTGTGACGTAGATATTCTGTATCCTAAATGTCAAGTAGTGAATGACTTATGTATGTGACTTATTTCATATGTAGCATTTGTTTATTTTGTAATCTCTTTGTAATAACAAACATTTGTACTAAGTATCAACATTTAACAGTGACCATAATATTAAAATTATGACCTACAACTTTTTGACAAATGACAATTGACAATTTAGTTACTACGCATATTACGGTACCATAGAGCTCACGCAATACTGACGTCATAATCAATTTCAAGTCGTTTCGTATCACGTGACTCATGAATAAAAATACGTATTTTTAAAAATTGATTTTAAAATGAAACATTGATTATTTACTAATTATTTCACTACATAATGACTTCATAAATCATATTAATCAAAGATTACATTCAATAAGCTTATATTTTTAATACAGGAAAATAGCCCATTACTGAAGGCAATAATATATATATATATAAACCTTGATCTGAAGTAATGGCGGGTAGTAGCCCAACTCAGCACCAGCAGTTTTAACCACGTGCTCATGTTGTAGAGATCACGCAGGCTCTCCTCGGGGAGCTGGGCCGTGTCCACAGCCACAAGCGGCTCTCTGATACAAATATTCACCGACGTATGCCCCGCGAGTGCCTGCGTCAGGCGGACTGTAAGGGGCTTTATTTTCTTTTTTCTCCTTATATCGTGCTCAATCATTTTGGATATCAAGTTGCGTCAGGTACTCGTATCAATCACCGCTCCTGAACTTTTGCCCTTGTCGGCAAACACGAGAAGATGTCTCGCATGGAACACTCCCCCAAAACTCTCTTGTGCTAACCATTGACTTCCATAAACATCCGCATATAAGTTATGTTCTCCTTCACTCCATCCCGACCCGTTCCCGGACTCTCCCAAACCTCACATAACCAGGTAGAATAATATGAACCTCACTGGTAGCATCATTGTACTAATTCTTTATAAAAAATTAGAGTTTCAATAAGATGATCAAACCTGGAGAAACCACAGTATCGATGGTAAATACGCCTTCAGCGCCCTAATTTTGTTTTCTATTCTTATACAGCAATTTCAAAATGTGCAGTGGCAAACGCAGTCAGCGTTGCAGGTAGTAGTGATATTAAATATTGTAAACGACAATATGTGTATATTGATAACGGTAGTATTTATTGATAATGATAATCTGGTAACATTGATGATGATAACATTGGTAATTATATTATTAGCAACGATAATATTGGTAACGATAATTATATTTTTTTTCTTTAAATTCAATTGTTTTATTAGCTTAAATATTGGTATCGATAATATTGGTAAACTGATGTCGATAATATTGATAACGCTAATATTTTGTTATCAATATCGCTACTGCTTTAGTTCTCATGTTCATACATATATTTCATTGCTAATATTCAAAATGGATATTGAATATTTGAAACATTGTCGCAGATGTGTACAAAGATTTTACCGTGCCATTGTGTCGTGCGAATCGTCTGGACAGAAATGTGGAATAAGTCGAAGAAGGAGACCGCGCCAAACCTCTGTATAGCTGTCACTTTGCTCTGGTACGATGTAAGCGAGAGGTACCTCTACAGTCGTGCTGGCCCAATTAGGCTAAAAAGCATCATGACGTTACCTCTTACAAACAATATAGAGCCGTCAAAAACTAATTAAAAATCATACAAAGAGCTAATGAAGTCTGCAGCGGCCTGGTTTCTGTCCGCATTGTTCTCGAACATCCATAAAACTGCAAACGCTGCGACGACACGACTCCAGTAGTTTGAGAACGTCGATGAATCACATTCCGTATTGTTCGCGATGTTCACGCTTCGGAGGCTGGCGGCTGCGCACACGAGCGGGGACCAGAACAAAACCAATGAATGAACGTGGAACAAAATATGTAAACCTGTATTTTTGTAATTTTGGTGCCGTCACCGACCTTGGGTGTAGGAGGGGTCCTCGTGGCGTAAGCATTGGCATAACTACAGGACGGCAAGTCGGCAAAATGACACGAGCTCCAGCCGGAAGGGGCCCTCGGTCAGAGGAGAATCCCAACAAAAAAAAACCTTTTTTATGTTCAAAATTCATCGGATGGGCCCCAGTCGATGAATTTGCTACGGGCTCGAGCAGTTTAGTTACGTCACTGGGCTTAAGATATAAGATACCTAGAGCGAATATCCGCAATAATAATGGCAATAATCATGGGATTCCTATCTCTGTCGTCTCCGGCACATTACCCAGGAACTGATTATTGAGTCACGCGTATAACGTCATACCCCGGGGGGCCTAAAGGGTTGTCAATAAAATAAATAAGAATAAATAACAGTAGGTATATAGGTAAGGAAATCAAATTCTGGAAGAACATAATATGTTGGAATATTATTCTAAATTGACGATTCTAATTTATTCTAATTTAACGAGATTTGACTAATTTATTAAACAGTATAAGTTTCTTGTTTGTTTAATATTTAAACGAAAAACCTTAATTTTTAAATCACAACTGTATACTAGAAAGAATTTACGATTGTGAAAATATAGGCGTGAATTTTGTGTAAAACGTAGTTGCTTGCGTAATATTGTACGAAATTTAAATTATTTATCTTTCAAATAATCGAGTCTTTGGATCGCTCAAGATGCAAAAGAGAGAGCATAATGGCATTCCGTGGAAATCTAATTGGGAGCCAATTGAATGTTGAGAGTTGAGCTATAAGTACGGACCTGAGGCAATCTTTCCTCTCAATTTCATGGAAAAATATAATTTTCAGAAATTGAATATGATGAAATTTCTTGTTGTTTTTTGCTGACTTTAGCATAAGGATTGCGATAATTATTTAAAGTTTTATGCAAATACGATTTCTTGTTATGCTTACTTTATAAAATAATATAATAAGGCGTATTACGAATTCGTATCCTCAATATCTATAATAAGATGGGATTCATTGAAAGCGCGGTAAACATTAGTAAAATTATTAGCAGCCATTCGTTTGCAGCTCGCAGTGAGCGGCGAACTGTCCAAAGTAAATAAACCAACTGCGCCACAACATACTGCTATCAAAACAGCCCACTGCAGGTAATTTAACGATCATCAGACGTCTTGGTCATCGTTCTAAGAGCTGTTCCAACTTCCACAAACTGATAAATACTCAAGATAACTATGAGAAGCTTTGGGCTGGTGAGGAGAGTTTAGTTACCGCGATGGCTAGGGTGAACAACATGCAAACATTTATTTGTATTAGTGTATCTATACACGTTGTCGACTGTCATCACATGAGTCTCAGACTTGGCTGATAAGTGCGTAGACCACATGCTAGCATACATTATTCGTATTTAATAGAAGCGAGGTTTACGTGTGTATCTTGTAAGTAAAAGTGTTTTTCAGCTACTACTAAAGGCGTGTTGAAGATTGATTTTCAATTCTGCAGCAGCAATAGATGCAGAAATAAAAATACAGTCGAATGAAAACCTATTCCTTTAACTGGTGTGGGTATATATCACGGTTATACTATCACAGATAAACAAAATAAAAGCCAGCTCCTTCCAGCCAGGTCAGCTCTTTTTTAGTTACAAACGGTTAGACACAAAAATTAATTTACTGTTACAAATACAACGCGTTTGTGATAGTAAGATATCTACTAACGTAATACTATAACCTACTAATAATGAAAAGTGGAAAACTTTATAACTTTGTTTGTTAGTAGGAATTACCTCCAACAAACAAAGTTGGAAACTTCGGAAACTTGGACTCTTCGGAAATACTCATCTGATTATCAAAACTCCTTTACTGGAGAGGGTAGTTAGAGAATATTCACCAACTGTTAACAGATTTTTATTAAAATACTTATTCGAAAGAGTGGACACCCTTTTCAGGAGCTCACATAACCGTCGCCAACTCAGCATCTGAAAGGATCCTTTTTTTTTTATAACGCCGGTGAATACTTTTAGGTACGCTATCCAGGATGGGTTGCCCCTACCGACTAAACCCCTGCGGGTGCCTTCAGCCGCTATAATTGGTGGGCCCTGGATCTAAAAGCAACAGGGCGTATCTGCTATGCAAATCTAGGGCAATACCTACTTAAATTCTATGTGCGTGAGTTGTCTTATGTTCTCTAATTATATTTCACATTAACATATGGTTCTCGGTGGATTTCGATTTTCCTAGTCCGAAGGAACTCTGGTATTGTAAAGTGATTGACGATAATAGTGATTATAGAGCAGTGGCGTAGTTTGCTCTGGCGGGGCCCCATATAAAAATTGGTTTGGGGGCCCTTATGACGGGTAAAGATTTCTCAGAAATGAAAAGTAAATTTTTGTTTACGCAGTTTGGGGCCCTCGTGACCCGGGGGCCCCGTATAGTTGATACGGCTGATACGGCGGTAGCTATGCCCCTGTTATAGAGTCGAGATGTTATCAAAGTCACGTCTCTTAATCAAACCTCGCTAATAATTGGAACAGGGATATACATATAATAAAATATTACAGCAATGTGCCTGCGGGTCTGCGAGGGGATGAGGCGAGGGCGCGAGGACCGCGGAGGGGGAGGGGGGGACCACAATAAAGAGTCACGTTCGCCACACATCGACACGTCTGCTTCTATAATCAGTCATTTCAGATACAACTCATATTACGAGCCAATATGTACCTCGTCTGTCTTCGTTTTCCATTTGCATTCCTTTATCATAATAAATGTTACGAATGTGGAACCAGAGGAAATTTGGCTGCATGTTATATCTGTAGAGGCAAGTATACATGATATTTCGAGTACTAGTAGTTCTCGAGTGTTTCTTAGACACAATTGCACTCATAATAATAAACGTTTTTAGGTACCTGGGAGATAATAATTAAGCGAATCCAGGCACAGGTAGGTTGCTGTAAAAGACAGACCGTTGAGGCCAAAGATGGCCTTCTTCTGAGGAGAAGGACTAGAATTTCAGGCCACAGTCAGCGGAGCAGTGCGGTGTGCCCTAATGCCCAAAAGCCTAAAACATTGGACGATCGTTTCTCGCCTAATGATGCTGCTAGAGTTGTGCTACACGCTACTTTCATTAGTCTTTATTATAATGGCCAGACTCTTTATTTAATAAATGTTACTTTGATTCCATAATTAGTGTTAGTAACATCTACTAAACTTGGTTATAAAACTATGTTAGAAACTTAAAAAGCATAGGTATAAACAATATTTTTACAAATCAGTATTTGACATTTGTGTCAGACGCATCTTTCTACCTATATGATTTAAATAAATTAATAAATAAATTATTGTACTTTAATGTTAATATTATTATTATACAAGCTTCCGCCCGCGGCTTCGCCCGCGTGGATTTCGGACTTCAAACATCCCTATAAATTTTAACTTATTATGTTATTCTGATATGAAAGCTATATTACTGTAAAGTTTCATTAAAATCCGTTCAGTAGTTTTTGTGTGAAAGAGTAACAAACATTCTTACAAACTTTCGCCTTTATAATATTAGTAGGATTAACCTACAGTTTCATACTAACAATATGGGCGTTTTGTTGTCTGGTGCTTTAAATAAATTTAAAAAAAATATCGAAGTGACGGCAAGCCTGTACCCTGTGAATAGACTTTCCTCTAATCACAAAGCTATATATTTTAACGAATACCGACATCCCTGCCGTCATCTGCTTTGCCGTTAACGTCGCCATATTTCATCATGAGCAGTACAGACTACAGTTGGACGATCATAAAACGTATTTCCGCGATTAAACGTCCGATTTTTATCGGCCGCTCTCAATGTGATTTATTCGTCTGAGCCACATTTCACTGATGGATATTCTGAATGAGAATCAAATGTTAGTGTACATAAATCATGGTACAGATCGGAAATAGGTAAGTGCCTATGAGGAGACACGAAAATAAAACATTTGAATTATTGCTTGCATCGATTTTGCTATTTTTTTTTTTATGATATAGGAGGGCAAACGAGCAGCCGGAGCCATTTTCATGAGTACCGACGCCCATAAACATCCGCATAGAGGCTATACAGATGCGCTGCCCTCATTTCTCCTCCCGCCTCCATGTGCCACCGGCTACTTACACACCGCATGAAACGCCAGTCTTACGCCAGTCTCATGTAAGCGAGAGGTACCTCCCCGGTCGTGCCAGCCCAATTCGACTACATGCAAGCATGCAGTGTGGCACTACCTCTTACCAATACTTATTTAATACTTATTTTTAAAAATAGTTATTTTTCAGCACCCGAGGCAAAGTCTAGAATATTAAGGAGTATCACATGGTGGTGTCAGCAAAATAATTTTCACGAGTTAATCCACGTACGTACATTACGAGGCAGCCATACCTACTGTAATGCAGGGTAGTTGCGACACCGCCGCTGGTGATACTTTAAGCTTTTTAAAGGTAACACTTTCTAAGGTAACATTCAATCCGTTACCGAATTATTTCTGTAAGTCTTATAATGTTTCTGTTTTTTCCGATTAAAACTGTTTCTACGGTTTTCTATGTAAGTATAAATTGTGTACACAGTACACACACAAACAAAGAAAGGATCGCGAGCGATTGGTATAGCTCTTAGATCATTTAGTAAGTATAGCTACGTTATGACAATAAAATAAAAAAAAAACGTTTTTTGAAAATGTCATCTGTAAAGACTTGAAGTGAGAAGAGCCGGCGCGGCGGACTTTCGTTGGTCTTGCCTACCTTGCCTTGCCTTGTTAGGTACGTAATGAGAGTCCATTCAACCAATCTGTGAGTATCATATTATGTTGTATTATGATAAAAAAAAATGATATAATAATAATAATCTTATTTGAAGAAACTCGTCAAATGCAAGTCAAACTCGCGGGTCCAGTGTACAATTTATTTAAGTTGAAAAACGTAGGATTGCAGGTGGATTTTGTATAAAATTAACTAAAAATATAAGTTCTATATTTTTTATAATTATAATTTAATTACCACATTCCAAGTTATTCATTTATTTGTACTGTAAGTTATTACTTCTTACAAAACTTAATTATTATTAGTCGAAGGGTAAAGTTAAGTACTCTATGGGGGTACCTCTAGAGTCTAGGGCATTAGTTACCGTGTAGGTATTGTAAAAATATGCGCTGTATCTATGCTTGGATTGCGTTAACGTTGAAGTATGATTTTTCGTGCTTCAAGGGATGGCTATATCACAGTAATAAGCTAAGCTAAGTTCAGCTGGAGCCTTTCACGTATTCATGAAAAAGATCTTGACATACATACACACAGACAGATAGATTGACGAATAGAGAAATTGGTGGACAGATAGGCGAAGAAGTAGAAGGCAAGACCTACGAAATTATCCTATTAAGAACTAAAAATATTACACATAATTTGTGTAAACACGTGTTAAACAGTCCCTGATGAGGGAGAGTGTAATAAACATAACGCTGTGATTACACGACGCGCGTCCCCCGCATCCCGCACCCCCGCACCGTCATCTGTACTCATCAGCTGACGCCTTCTCATCACGAACTCACAAATTGCGTAATTTGTCAGCGAACGTCTGCATCTTTCCAGTTTTGTTTATTACCAAGGAAGTTATCAAGGGGTTACTTTATGACAGGAGATTGCTGAATTTAAAGATAATGGGGACTGATGCGTATGAATTCGCCGCTAGAGGCGCTGTTGTAGCGTGAGGTCTTTCAAATTTCAAATATCATACCTTGTGGGTGAGCTACGTACATTAAGTTATATTACTAAAGGTAGTTGTAACAACTCACTGGCTACATAGGGTTTCTTTTCAAATAAAAAAATATTGCGACTATTATGCAATGAATATCCTACTAATATTATAAATGCGAAAGTTTGTATGTTTGTTTGTTTGTTTGTAACTTCTTCACGCAAAAACTACTGAACCGATTTTCATGAAAGAACAATGGCGAACTCCCATACAAATTTTATCGGGCCACATTTTTTAGCGACTTCTCATAAAAAAATATTAAAATATAGAGTTTTTATTCCTGATTAAACTTTTCTTAGTAACTGATATTCTGTAAGGCTTGGTTGGTCTTCAAGATATTTCTGTTTGAAGTTTTGATCTCTATAGGTACCTACTGTATAACGGATAGCTAACATATTATATTTAATACTATTCTTTCACAGAGAAGAAATTATAAAGTATACCCCATATTTTATATAAAACTGGAAGTAATATCTGTCGTAGAATATTGAAAAAATAACAAAATTGAACGCAATCGCAAGTACAAAAGTACGCTTATGGTATTTCAAAATTATGAACTGCCAATTAAGTAGTGTAGAATACTGTTGAAGTTTGGTAAACTACAGCTGTCTTTAAAACAGTATGGAGATCAGTGATCGAAATATAAATAATAGTAAATAAAATTACAAAATACTTCCATAGAAGCTCTTTGGTTCAAACTTGTCTTTGTCATTTGTCAAGGGTTGCCAGAAATCTATGATAGAAAGGGGTTGATCAATAATGTAGTTCAAGCGCTTATTATTTTCAATTTTAACATAATATTAGTATTTTTAATCAAATAAATTATTATTAATAATTAATTATATTTTTAATTATGTACATTCAAATGATGATTTGTTTTTTCTTTATTTTAGTTTAATTATAATCCCAAATATTCAATATTCTACCATTAACAATTATTAATGCTAATATTATAATTTGTATTATCTGTTCTTTCCAATATACGAAAAACTACAAATTATTGATTTTATCTTTTAAATATTTAAAAACAAATTCATCAAGTTATTTTGTTTATAAATAATAATTATTTATTATTATTATTATTTAATTATAATAAAATGCTCTAGCAACCCTGCACTGGTACTTACTTAAAAAGTTGTGATTTCAAACCTTAGGTCAAACCAACCGACTGAAGAAGAGGCGGTAAGGTCTCATGATCCTAACCAGTACGTAAGGACGAATCATTTAAAAAACAGATGTCAAACCAAACAAAGAAATGTGATTGAAATTATTATTAGTCAGCTGCGTATCCAACAATTTGTCGCCGAAAGTCATAGATAATTAATTAATGTGAGAGTTATCCAGCACCGAGCACAACGATTCGCTCTCTTCTCGAGATTCTCAAGGTGTAGTGCGTGAGGCCAAGTTCGATAATTTCTTAAAATAAAAATGTTTCAGATGGCCTCTGAGATTTATTATTGTTGACTATTAAAACATTTTTTTTAGAAAACAATACTAAGTATTAAGTAGTCTTATCATGAAACTTGATATTTATTGGAATTATTGGTTAACGCA
This sequence comes from Calycopis cecrops, assembly GCA_001625245.1. Taxonomy (NCBI): domain Eukaryota; kingdom Metazoa; phylum Arthropoda; class Insecta; order Lepidoptera; family Lycaenidae; genus Calycopis; species Calycopis cecrops. The sequence continues at coordinate 255,340 of LUGF01045895.1, forward strand.
GTTATTTTCACTGGACCACAATTAGGTTAAGGTAATTCTCCGACCTAAATTAAGTAAAATTATTAATAATTATTATACGATATAAAGATTTTGGTGAATATTTGATTGCTTATTGATCCTATAATAATAAATTATGGACTTTACACGCTACGTGAGGCTAGCTTCATGTTCGCCTTACCCAACTGTGCTACTGTACTTCCCGTACGGATATATTAGCAAGATCATATTATGACCATCTATTTAACAGTTTCGGGACCGTATTGAACACTAAACATATTTTTCCATATGTATCTCGCCGTTTCACTCGCGTAAAATTAATGTAAAGGAAGCAATAATTTATTTTTAGGATAAAAATTGATAAATATTACGTTAGTCCAGATTGTTCTATCTTCAGCTCAGAAATTTTTGTATACCTATAATGTTGGTAGGGTAGGAATTAATAGGATAGGATAAAACGACCGACGAGATAAGATTAGCTTCTAAAACTATATTGTTTTGTGATATGAGACACTGCTCTCTTTAAGTCTTAGACAGTAGTGAAAAGAATAATTTAAAATAAGTGACCAGATGGACAAAATATAAATAATTATTTATGTAATTAATTAATGTATTTGTAGCTACCTACACAAGTACATAACTCATATACTCTCTCTCGTTACACATTTATTATTTACATTATATACACGTTATACTATTCCTTAAGTATCACAGCCCTATTGCTA
>LUGF01045895.1:275113-290111 GCA_001625245.1 Calycopis cecrops
GAAGACCAAAATTTATAACATGACTGATTAACCGGTGTTTTATTTAGAATAACTCATGTTCTTAACAATTTAATAGGTAACGTATTCCAAAAAAACAGATTAGATGTTTCGTTGCACTAAAAGGATGATTAGATTTACTATGAGTTAACAGATAGTAATTCAGTAAAATAGATTAGGTTTAAACATCAAACAGAGTAGTATATTTGATTTATTTGATGAGTATCCGCTTGGAAGTTAAGTTGTGCCATTAGATTGTCTAAGTAACATTATAATTATTGCATTCGTTTAAACATTTTTAAAAATTATTCCAAATTGGCAATCCTGAACGTTGCACGTTCATGCATGTATAATATAATTGTCTGTAGGCGAGGAGAGGAGGCGAGGAAAGTCACATGTCTCGCTATGTCTAAAAACAAATTGAATCTGTCAATTCTTGTAATAAACGGGACAGGGTTAGTAAACACGAATCCTCGATCAGACGGGAGGAAACAAATTAATTATATTTATCAGTTCATTTAGCGTTTATTTTCGGACCTGACTCTAAATTGTGGACGCGAGGCGAAGCCTGATACAGCTTCATCGAATTGCTAAAGTCTACGAGACCAAGTCTCCTCATGTTGGAGAGGCGCACTATTTGAGGGTTAGGATCCCTAATTAAAATTTTAATCATGGCCGGAGGGACTGGTACTTCCGGCCGCCAATTCCCCGTAGTCTTAGAATAACTAAGTGGTACTTACCACTTAGTTACACTATTTGAACTCGGCAAATCTCGGGTTGCCTTCCGATTAGTCCTGACTCTGAGAGAGTTTCTTGTTCGACATTCACAGAAAGGAAATCTGCAATTATTACATAATCTTTATGTGTGAGATTCTGGCGTGAGCGAATATTACAATAAACCGGAAGCTGGTGTCGCAGAGATAGGCTGGTAGAAAAAATATCGAATGTAATGTCGATATAAAATATCGAATATCGAAATTGTATTAAAAACAATATATTTTTTGTGGTTCCTACCCTAGAATCCCAAATTTCCCTTTTTTATTTAGCTCTCCTCTGCTTAATAACTCATTTTAGATATGACCGTGGGTTGCCGATCGCTGTGTCATACCGATTTATCGATATTTGTAAATAAAAATATCGGTACTTATCGATAATAATATTCAAAAATATCGATGTACAGATATACAGACTTTATTGCAATTCCGACATAACTACGCAGAGAATTTAATATTATCATATGTGTTGGAGTTCCTTAAATTGCGATTTAATCGATAAAGATGTGTTAAAAAATATGAGGAGTGAAAAAGTAGGAAACAGCAATCGATTTTTTTGGTACACCCGTGTCCGGAGGAGTCGTCTGGGTTAAACCTGCGGTAGAATTTCATAGTCGGACCTCGCACGAGAATCTCAACTATCCGTACCCTTCGACGGACAAAGGGTCCACACATTTTAGAATTCTTTACGTTGCGAAACGAATTTGGGGTATTCATAAAGGTACCCTGATAAATACAGCTCATTTGTTAGCCAAATGTCGAACAAGCGACGACGAGAGGTCACAGTTTGTGGATTTTGGTTAGCCCTTCTATAAAAGTTATAATTACAAATTTAGTGGCGGAGAGAACGAAAGCTCCGTATAATTATGATGCGGATGTGTTGGTGGTCGTTATCATGTAAATCCTACTATTATAAATGTGAAAGTTTGTACGTTTGTTACTCCTTCACGCTAAATTATTTTTTTTATATTATATATTTTAATTAATAAATGTAATTTGGCATACACATAGAGAGTAACTTGGATTAACACTGGATAGTTTTTAAGATGTAAAAATGTTCCTATGGGACGATTTTTTATTTTCCATGCGATCGAAATTTACACGGCTGAAACCGGGGGGCGCAGCTATTATGAATAATGTTCAATCATGCATTTGACACATTGACACATGTAACACATAATTATTATTGATGAAGTTTCTATTTGTCCTTTGCAAATGTTGAAAATTCTACACAAATTGAGTACTGTAGTTACAATGAAAAACCATGTCACATTAAACTAAATAAATATCATTTAGTTTTCAATTACAAAAAAATGTGTGTGTAGACCACATTACTGAAGTAAACCATATTTTTACCATAGTTACAATGACATAACATGCCATATAATATTTATTTTTTTAAATATAAAAAAGTTTCACATAGATCGAAGTTCGATGTAAGGACTAAAATGTACTTTATAGCATTGAACTTAAATGTTGTAACACAGAAAAATTGCGAGTCTGTAGACTAGTTGTTCTCACTTCTAAAAAGGCACGCGTATTTTAAGTATGTACTTGTGTTAAAATCGAAACAACTTCCGTTGGCCTCACCCGATCACACATTTTTGTAAGGCTCTCGTCAGCTCACTCCCTAAGTCAAGTGCGTGTAAAGAAGTTTTACTTCAAAAAGTTTCACTTAGATCGAATTTCGATCTTCGCGGGATCATTTGTTATAATAAACCCGTAAACTCAAGTGTATGTTAGTATGTTCTTTAGACCTGATAGTAATTTGTCCCCAGGGCTGCGACCTGCGTCGTGGATTATTGATAGTAATTCATATCAACTCTTCGATCATAGGAGATTAGCCGTTCAGTTATTAAATGATATGACGTATGTTTATCAGTACGAATGTAATAATATAATGTGACGTAATGAAAAGGAAACCTTTAGTCTGATCAGATAGATACTTGTGAGTTTTACTGACTCCTACAGGCTTGTGACCAATCAGGGAAGACGAGTACCGCTCTCTTTTTGTACTCTCCGAACAAAAAAGCAATATCCTAGCCGTCATACTGTGCTAGGTATTTATGATATTATATATTACTAGCTGCTCCCCGCGGTTTTACCCGCGTAACTTTCGATCCCAAGGGAATAGGGATGAGAAAATAGATGTTGGCCGATCCTCAGACCTACTCAATATGCTCACAAAATTTCATGAGAATCGGTCAAGCCGGTTCGGAGGAGTATGGCAACGAAAACTGTGACACGAGAATTTTATATATTAGAAGATTAGGTGCGCTCCGCGGTTTCACCGGAAACTTTCGATCCCGTGGAAACATCGCGATGAAAAATAGATGTTGACTGATTCTCAAGCCTACCCGATATGCACAAACACAATTTGACGACCAGCCGCGCCACCAGACTGCGCCTCGTACAGGGCTCGGATAAGTAGAGCATGTTGTGCCAGGGGTCGCGGGTTCGAATACCGCCTTGGTCATGGATGTTCTATGTATTATATGTATTTCTATAATAAAAATCATAAATATATAAAATTTCTTAAATTTATAAAACATATTAAATATATTCCGTTCTCTAGTACGGTACTTAGCACGGGGCTAAGCTAACGTGGTGTGGTCCACAGATATTATTATTATTCAGGTGGAAGGGACCGTAATACGTGATCCCCATCTCCATTTGATCAGATTGACGATGAATAGGGAATGTATTATTCACATTGGAATTAGATCCCGAGATTACCGTTTAAACATTCATATCTTACTTCAGCGATATATTATTACTAATTCAGCCCCGTTCAGTCTATTTTAGGATAGATTCAGTTAGTTCAATGACTCGGGATTCGGATTTTGCGGGAAAAAGTATTTTACTAGATAAGAGTTACCCATGATGTTGCTTTCATTCAATTGTAAGCGGTAGCGCCACATAGAAGCTCGAATGCCGTCAAATTAGGCCAGCACCACCTCACGCTTACACGAGGCCGGCGTAAAGTGACAGCTGTGCTGTCGCGTTTCGTGCGGTGTGTAAGTAGCCGGTGGCCTATGGAGTTGGGAAAAAGGAGGGCAGCGCATCTGTATTTTATACGTATGTATTTATTATGTCTATGGGCGTTGGTAGTCATTAAAATGGCTCCGACTGCTCGTTTGTCCCCCTATACTATAAAAAAAATCTCAGCTCAGGTTCAGATATATTAATACAGATTCAATGGAACTAGAGTTTTACTGTCTCTGAAAACCTTTGAGCTAAGTTGAGTTGAGTCACCGTAGTTCTTGCCTGAAGTCCCGACCCGGAGAAAGGAGTTGGACTCACTGGACTTATCAAGACGAATCTAACTACACCTCATCTATATATTAACGTGAAGCAAAAACTTTAGGAACATTTTTATGAAAATTGCGCGGACGGAGGAGTATGAAATTTGGCACACTTAGAAGCGCAGAACGCTAATATTTTTTAATAATAATGTTTTTAAAAAGTACCTTAATTTAATAAATAAAACTTTACACACACTACCATCTACCACTAAGACGTTAAAATCTGGCAAGCCTTTCAAGTTGTTACGGAGCTTTAGATAAGCCACAAATAAATAGAGAATGAGAGACATAAAGAGAGTGCTAACTCTCTTTCTTGCAATTTTCGTGTTGTTATGGCATCAAATACGTGGAACCTTGAACTTGGTTACCACAAGGCTAATAGGATTTACCTGTGTCCCCTCGTACATTAGAAAACAACACTTAACTGCTAGCAAATAAAGGTGATATTCATACGGCGACAAGGGAAAAGATTAGCGAAGTGAGTTTGCTTGGGCTTTGTTGATTCGCGCTTATTAAACTAGGCTGCGTTTGTTTGGAGATGCATTTGGCCACGAGAATAAACTCTTATTGAATTAATAAATCTTCTCGTCTCACAACGAATGCCTTTGTAATGGTTTTTGGATGTAGACTTTTTAAACAACATGAAGATCCTACTAATATTATAAATGCGAAAGTTTGTGTGTTTGTTTGTTTGTTACTTCTTCACTCAAAAATTGTTGAACCGATTTTCATGAAATTTGGCACACACATAGAGGGTAACATGGATTTAACACATAGGCTAGTTTTTATCCCGAAAAAATGTTCCTATGGGATGCCATGGGATGATTTTCTATTTTCCAAGGGAACGAAATGTACGCGGGTAAAACCGAGGGGCGCAGCTAGTATCGATATATTTTTACCGGCTAAAATAACCAGTTAAAATAAGCTCACATCGCGGGAGTTAAATCCCCTTATAAAGTATATCGAACGTTAAGTGCAGTTGGTTCAGCGAGTGGCTCTACATAAAGTTTCAGCGCCTCCGGTACTAATTACAGCTATCACGTGCGCGGTGCGACCGGTACTGCAACATTTTAGCGATTCAATTTAAATACACACGGTACCAGCCATATCTTGGTGCTCGTTTTTACGTAATTCTGTGAAAAGGTTTTGGGAAAAATCAAATCTCTTTTACGGAAATCTGAATATTTTTGCTTAAAACATCTGGGTTCTATTTGCTACAATTTAAGAGTTTATACAAATGAGACAAATAAATATACAAAAATTGACTAATACTTACTACCTACACTTACGCGGGTCAAACCGCAGAGCGCAGCTAGTATAATATAACATTTAGTATTTACATATGAGTTGTTCGTGATTCTAGAGCAAGAGATATCGTTAATTATTTTGCAGATCAACAAATCTCACACGACTACCAGATATCTTTGAGTTAGTTCAGGTTTACCTCCTTTTATTTACCTGCGATCTCGCAAATTGTTTCATTAAATAACACGTCTTACATTTTAGATACTTTACAGCCTAGGGCATCTAAAACTACAAAATTATGTTAGGGCTTAGTAAATAAACTGGAATATAATCTTCAAATCACCTTCAAACTACCTACCTATTATTATACTTGTTTTTACTACTTAGACAGCAAGCATGGCGTGAGAAGTGGTGAGATTGCAAATAATGTTTCGCTAACACGTTGTTTAATTTAATTAGGAGGTTTCCGTGCTGGTGTTCCGAACGGTTGCTCATGTAAATGTTGTATTAGGAAATGTTGTAACATTCAGATCGTAATACAAATAGTGTTGAGCAACACATGAGCTTGCAGGTGGTGAATCGTTTAAGTAAATTAAGTAAATTATCTTTGTTTGTCTCTGGTCTTTCCTTGTCTTCTCATTCGATATTCAACAAGGTAATACCCAATATGAGTCAAGTGGTTGAGTAAGACGTAGTGCCATGTCGCATGGCAGGTGTATTGGGCAGGCGCGACCGTATAGACTAGGCATGTCGCGTGTGCGTGTCCGGTTACCCGTAGAGGTGTAAACGGAAGATCGGCAACCCCCGATGCGGATGTGTATGGGTGTCGTTGATCGTCAAAAGACTAACTTCTCGCATGTTCACATTTACTTGGTTGAATCTTCAAGCGAAAGGAAAAATAAATATATTATATTAAAACTAGGAACAAAGAGCTGGCGGTATGTTAAAAGACATATACCATATTGTATGACACGGAATGTTAGTTTCTCTCAGTGTCGCTTTATCTGCTCTGGTGATTTATGGTAACACTCATTTTACTGCCCGTTAAATTACTTGGCTCGAGCGGACATCAATGTTCTGTTAGAGGTAGTGTCATTGCTGCAATGCAGTTGAATCGGGTCGGCACGAGCGGGACTATCTTCGCACACCTCATATAGGCGTAGTGTTGAAACTAGGTTGCCCTATCACCTGCGATTTGTGAAAGCCCCGATGGCTATTTTTTTTACGGACGTGGTTACTCACCAAAGCACTAACATCGCATTTGACCCTGTATGTATTAAAAATAAGTTGAAAACATTAAAACAAATTAATATATTATTTCGTGGGTCATAATTCACAAAACGCTAAGTGTTATAACTCTATCTTACAGCCTGCTCCTGCTATTTTCATAACAATGACCCGTAAATAGCATATATTTATAACTGAACTCATTATTCTGTCGCGGCTTTACAAAATGCCTTATATTTTATAAACGCCTGCTAATTTCGCTGTCCATTTGTAAATGTAATTGGTTGAGAGCCATTGCTTGAACTGAATAATTGTATTAATGAACAATTATTGTATTACTTTGATGTTGCTTTACGAATTTTATTGCAATATACTTTTAATTCTTAAATTATATTCATAAAAACTTCAGGTACTTTTATTTCTGTAAATAAAGAAAATCATATCAATTTAAGTTCGAACGTAAGTACTATTCATAAAACGAAGAGTTTATTCTAATAAGACCTTATCCAATAACCTATAATGCATAATGTTATACCAGGCCACTCAGAAAGTATTGCGGAGACACTGGCTGGATATAATTTATTCCGAAAATATAATTATTTATAAGTACAAAACGAGACGTTCCAATTTTAAACCTCCAATTTTTTATGACCTTTTTGAAATTGTCTTGTTTTACTGAAAAATGGATCTACGTCGGGAACATTTTCGATACGATTTTTTATGATTTCAAAACTTGTCATCTGAAAATGGGAGAATCATACGATAGACTTCAAATGACATTTATGGATGAAGGTCCTTCCAAGGAAACCGAGTATCGTTGGTATCATAGATGATACTGTATATACTGGTTGGTATAATGAATTCAAGCGTGGTCGACTAATTTTGCGGGATGAAAGAAGAAGTGGTCGCTCTTTAAAAGCTGTTACGGAATAAAACGCGGTAACAGTTAAAAATTTAATTATTTAAGAGAAAAGGCGAATTACGTATCAGGAGATTCAGCACGTAATGCAGATTGTATCAGGAAGCGTTTATGAGATTTTACAAGAACATCTTCGTGCGAGGAGGACGCTGGGTGGAATGGTGCCGTTTGATATAGGCTCATGTCGGCGTGTTTACAAAATTATTACAGGTGATGAGTCCTGGATTTATCAATACGATCCAGAAACGAAGCGGCAGTCGACTGTTTGGGTGTTTCAAAACGAAGCGACGCCTACCAAGCTGAAGCGGTCTAGAAGCGCAGAAAAGCGCGCTGCGCTCTAAACGAGGGATGTCCTTGACAATACACCGAACATCTTGTTTCACCTCCCTTACAGCCCTGTAGGTGCACCGTGCGACTTCCTTTTATTCCCTAAAATAAAAAATCTGCTCAAAGAGATACACAATTTTCATCGCCGGAAGATGGGCTATCAGCGTTTGAGCAGGATGTAAATGAGGTGTCTGCGGCGGAAAGGAAAAAGTGTTTCGAAAACGGATTTAGACGCACGAAACTTTGTATTGAGGCTGGTGTAGAATACTTTGAAAAGTTCTAATAAAAACATATTTGTCTATAGCAAGTTTGTCTGAGTGTCCCATTTATAAACGAACTCAACGAAACAGATATTACATTTGTTATTCTAGATAAGATCTTATTGTATTTATTTTTAGCATTTGTTTTAAATTAACTTGGCAAATACAAAAATTATATATTTTTAGTCAAATTATCATACATAGTCTATCTGTAGAACTTTCACGCAGACTTACAATTAAATTGAGCCGAAACGACCGGGTCTCACATACGAGCCTTAAGTGGCAGTTACGCTTGTGTATAACTGTCACTTTAAGGGAGTGTATAACTTTCACTTGGGAGAAGTACACTAAGTTTCCGGCCTCCCACAGAAGGGGCGCAAAAAATGGGGGGACGAGCAATTTCGTTTGCTCCCCTTTACATAAAATACACTATTAAAAAGAAGCAGGTGCAATGAACTCGTTGTAGCGAACAACTTGACCTCAAGTAAGAAGTAGACACTGATGTAGTCATAACGCCCCATTAAAATAAGTACAGCGGTCAAGTACAGAGGTTTTAAAGTACGCTGCTCATATATTTTACTGGGCCATAAACATATTATGTTTTCGGCCATCATCCTGTGTTAACACTATATATCGGTTTACGATTATTTATCTCGCTCCATATTTTCTGTGGATTATGAGTATTATATTATGTAGTACATTCTTGTTGTCTATACATATAATAAAACTGTAGAAGACGTCATTGTGTCTGTGTCTTGTGCGGCTTTCATGCAAAAACTACTGAACAGATTTCGATGAAAGTTATATAGGTATTAGTGCTCGGTAACATTTAGGCTATAATTTATCAATATACATAATGAAAATTAAAAAAATACACCATTGCAGGGCTAAATAACGGAGTACAATTCGGCCACATAACATTACACGTTACCATGACAACAATTTGACAAGACAACGGCTGGCGGGTCGACTAGTCATCAATATTATAATCATCCCATATGCATCTGTTGTAGTAACTATGCTTTGTTGTATAATTGTCCAATGGGTCCGATTAATTGTTTAGAATTGCTGTAACTTAGGCAAACAATTGTAAACGAGCATGTGTCGTCCTAATTAGTTACTAATTGGTCATAATTTTAAGATAATTTCTATTCTTTTGGCAAACCGACGAAGCTCTATGGAGCTCAGCCATTATAATTCCAGATATCATGAATGGCCAAAATTGACCGCTGTTGCATTCATTCGTCAGCATTTGTGTAAATTTTAGATTATTGTTTCAAATCTTACCGCTTATAGAAGATACAGCAACAAACAAATTTTTTGTTGCTTGCCCACAGCTGACCAGGCTACCGATCATTTGTGACCAATTACAGATAACATAGAAAAACTACACCTCGCCAAAAGGACGAAGCTAGTAATAAGTAATAAATAATATACAAATGCTATAATAACTTTGATGTCAAAATTAAACAAGGAGTTTAGAAAATAGCTCGTGTAACTATTACTTCAGTGTCCATAAATTTTGGCATCAAATATATTTAAAAAATGTTATTTAGTAGGTTACATTGCCTATGTATTTTTCCAATCTCTTCTTCTTCTTCTTCTTCTTAGTCGTTATCTTCATTGCTGAAGGTCGTGTCTAGCTGGAAGAATGTGACTTGATCATCTGCCGCACTATATTTCTCCATGTGTCTCTGTCCTCGGCTGTCTTTATTGCACACGGTATGGTCAAGCCGGTCAGTGTCTCCACTAAACCTGTCCAGAGGGTAGGTGATCTACCTCGGGATCTTTGTCCCTTCCAAACTTCTTTGTTCCAATCTCAAATTCACCCAATTGCTAACACTTTGAGTGAGAGCTCTGCTTGTAATAAGTATTTGTGGAAATATTGGACAATGTAACAGATAAAGTTAAGATTGATGATCGTCTGGATTTTGATATAACAAGCGAAATAATTTAATTAAATTCGCATTATATCCCACGATGTCTGCACAAAGACCGAATCCTTTTATTTGAGAAGGGTTTTGTACAATGTACCATCCTTTAGGAATATAATATAAATGTTATGTCTTCAGGGCGGCAATAGATCTACGGCCACTAAGACATCATCTTCATAATATGCATAATATTATAAATTAGTTTCTCTTGATTAATGTATGTCCTTGTTATTAAAAACAATAATTTGTGGTCGTTATTCACTCACGACTAGTAAAACCACGGAGGGCAGTTTATATTACAGGTATTGATTAAAAGTTATTGAGTAATAAATGATAGGTTATATTCATGTTATATTATATTTAATAAAATGTTTCGTTAGATGTATTGCAAGCAAATTGGAATATTCTGAATAATGCCGGTGTGCATTACTAGCTGTCGAGCTGTCTCGTTGCGTGTTATTTGGGTTGATATGAAATTTATAGCAGCAGATACATTACCTGCATAATATATTATGTAATAGATATTTACAATTTACTTTGACCCGTTTTATTGCTTTGCAAACTTTTCACTTCTCGCACGTTTCTTCACGCGTCTCTTGAGAAATAATCTTAAGTTGCTAATAGCAGTCAGGTCCCAGTCGAGTGCTCGCTCGATTGCTGCCATCGGAGCGGGAGAGGGAAAATGGATTTCTATAGCTACATTTTCTCTGGAGGGTGCACTTCTGTGATTACTTAGCGACCATTGTGCTTCATATTTGTCGCTTTAAATTTAGAGTTATTTTATATACGTCTGACCTCGCAACTGGCAAGTATATGCATAATTTAATGCTCCTGGTTTTTTTATGAAGCGCGTGGAGACTAGAGACTTTTTGGCTCCTCTCTACCGTAGATTTCCCCTACACTTGCTAATGGATGGTACGTCTTTGTGATGTTGTATTATTCTATTCCTGCCTGTTGGTAAAATGTATGTGAATGTTTAATTACATGCCTAAATTTCCTCGAGATATTTGTGGTATACGTCAAATATAAGTTTGATATTTGTAATTAAATTCTTGAGTAGTGTAGAAGTTGAAATTGCTTAGTCACAAACTTTGCCGTAGCAACGTTTGTACAATAAAGCCGGTAATCTCGTAGCGGTGTGACCTTAATACGCGCGATTAGTGGAGGATTACGTCTAGATCCAGCTGTAAAGGACACTACCGCATATTTGTATGACTTGTGGACAATCTGTTATTATTTTTCATAATAATTTCAAAGAATGTGTTGCTATCAGTTATTTTTATTTTATTTTAATCGAAATGTTTGACTCGCCGATTTGCCTCACAATCAAATCTTTATGTTTTCCCTTTAGTTTTTGTTCATTTCACCCACACCAATTTAATTGTAATCAAGAACTTATACAAGGTGGATAAAACCGAGAGGTATTAAATTAAACCACATATTTAGTGTATCATTTTCAATCTATACAACAAAAATCAAATCAATCAGAGCAATAGTTTAAGCCACAGGAATTTTTTAAAGTTTTTCTCACTTTGTTTATTCTGTATCACGTCAGCTGACTGTGGGGCCGGCTGATGGAATCATTACATCGGGCGAGGTTGCCGCTCGTGTACGCCGTCAGTCCAAAGGATGCTTACATTGTTAAATTTTTTAACTTCTTTATAAAAGTATTATCGTGCACTTCTCGCAAATTTTTTTAATAGTTTCTGATTAACAGTAGCCACTTATAGTATACGTAGTTTCATTTAGCACCTCTTGCTTTTGTATTTTATCAACGTTGTATTTTCATATACCTACATGTACCTCCTACACGTTTATTGTGAAATAATTAACACGTGTTTGTTTTAATATAACCATTTATCTTTGATATACAAAATAAAATTTATAAAACATGTCTTCTCATGTTAATTACGTGTATTAAAAATTAGTCCCGCTATTATATACAGAATACAGGTCTTCAATCTGCGCGTCTAGTCGTCTACAGCAGCACGCATGTTGTCTATGTCAATCAAAAGGGATGCCTTAAATGACTTAAAATTAGGATGAGACTTTCTACTCCAATTACCATATTTTCTAATCCAACGAATTCAAGTATGGACTTTCTGCTCCGAATGCAGGCTATCTGCTCCGAATGCAGGCTTTCTGCTCCGAATGCAGGCTTTCTGCTCCGAATGCAGGCTTTCTGCTCCGAATGCAGGCTTTCTGCTCCGAATGCAGGCTTTCTGCTCCAAGTGTTTTTACGCCTTTCATATCAAAATGTATTACAGTTAATCCCCAATATGACTTTTATAGTTCTTCCCATACCGTGGCTGAGGATAGATAATGGCCTCGCATGATACGCGGAATATAGTGGCTTGGTTCTTCACTGCTTGTTGCGTACGAGGTGTACTAATATTATAAATGCGTTAGTTTGTATGTTTGTTTGTTACTACTTCACGCAAAAACTGCTTAACCGATTTTCATGAAATTTGGCACACACATAGAATCCTCTATGTGTTTGCCAAATCGGATTGGATTAACACAGGATTATCCCGAAAAATGTTCCTTTGATATGCCGTAGGATGATTTTCTATTATTCACGGGATCGAAATTACCGCGGGGCGTAGCTAGTACGTCATATATTCAGCCAGAGAGTCTATTAGCAATAATGAGACTAATTTATTAAAATATATCTAAATAGAATATCTAAATAGATAGATATATCTAGATGAACATATAGGTGTTTAGAACATAGATATATAGAAATCTTCACCGCATGGCCTCCAATACCTGACGCCCCACAACACGTGTCCCTCGCGACTTCCATTATTCTCCTTAATAAGGTTTTGCATCAAATTTATTTCACTGTTCACGTAATATTTTTCTCGCGTCCCACTCCCTGTATTTTATGTCGTGTACCATTTCGTGATAAAACACTGATGAGATGGGGGTGTATTTACGCTCAATATGTTATTGTAAATCTCTAATTGAAACAACGCCTTGAGTTAGCGGTTCTCTGCATTTATGTTTTACATTTCTATTTTCTGTTCAAAGAAAAATATAAAATTCATAATTAATGGCACAAGAACTATAAGTAGTTTAAATAGTATACTTATACTATTTTGATATGTTACGAGAAACGAGAATTCGAGAACTCGAGAAGAAATCGAGAAACGAAAAGAACGAGAAATCCTTATTTTATGATACGCATTGATAATTAAAAGAATATAGGTAGACACTCATTGTTTGCTATAATAATAAACAAATAAAATCTGTCTGAGTTTCTGCGAAGACAACAGCTGCGAGACTTTCTTTTGTTTATTAGTCGCAGTTAGTCAGCATCATTTGAATAAAATATTCAAAATTATTCTCCCCAAAAAATAGATCGAAAAAAGAATTGAATTGCGCACAAAACACCATCTCCGTTTTTTATCAACATCGAAAACATAAAAAGCGTTTCAAATGACGAGTAACTTGTGACGTAACAACGGGCCTGTGAGTTATGACAAGTTCATTTTAATGGGTTCAGTTGTGATTTTTGAGTCAATAGGCAGTGACGTCATTTCATATACTCCTAACTGAAATATACCTTAATACTCGCTCAGTATGAAGCTGCATGTTTTATCATTGTGGTATGGGCTGCAAGTGCCTTGTGGTGTAGTGGTAAGCATGTTCAAAAATAGGCGTGAGGTCCCGGGTTCGACTCCCGGGTCGGACTAATTAGTATTATTGGGTAATAATAATCCGGAGTTAGGAATTTGGGGTTGTTTTACCCTCGGAGTCCACGGTCAGACGTCGGTCCTGCGCCTTATTTATCTCCGGTCGAGTGAGATTGCCGTCCCATCGGAATATAGCGGGAATGGAGAGTGCATTTATATCTGCGCAAACACTTGTGCACTATAATATATGCTCTGCAAATGGCTTTAGGCCAGGACGACTTTTTATTATAGGCTATATTATAGTGGAATTCGGACTTTTCTTTCTTAAACATATTTAAAAAATCCTTTCCTATAATGACCACATGTATTTAATTAGGCTTTTTATTTAAGAAGTCGATGATCGTGATGATTGCCGTCAATTATTCCTTTAAATAAAACCGACAGGGTTCCACAAAGTACTCGGCTTATTACACTAAATCCTCAACAAGTACAGTACAAAGAAGTTTCGTAGGACATTCAGCTAACAACTCGAGTGTCACTATTCCGGTCCGGTCCGGATCAAACTCTTCGTGTTCGCTAAACTATTTAGGCTGTGGTCGTCTCACGCCTGCGGACCTGACGTCGAAACGGAACTCGGCCACTCGACCCGTAATGTCGCTCCTCTCCGCCGACTTTAGGACGCGAGGGGCATACTAAATAAGTCTATTGTTTCCACTTATGCTGATAATTGAGATTATTGATCTATGTGTATGATTTTATATTAAAACATAAAATCCTGTATAAAAAAATGCTCTCAAACACTTGACTTCGTATTTAAACAATATAACTAAAAGGACTGAGAGAAATAGAATCTGCTGGTGATACGTCTTTTATTAGTAAACATAAGCGACAATAGAATAATTGTGTTAAATCTCCATGATGGTACATTGGTTTCATGTTGATAATTTATTTCTAAACTGTAGCCAGAAGAATTAAAAAACACACAGGTTTTTAGGAAATTTGCTAAGAATAGCGTAATTGACAGAACATTAGATACATTTGATCGCTCTAGCTCATGATACCTCTATAACGTGACAGCGGTATCAAAGATGTGGATATCTATGAGCGTCAGTAGACATCAAGACTTCAAAACATCTTATACTCCCTGTATTCTTATGTATCTACAAGTTGCAAATTATCTTATGCCTCCTGTATCTAATAGGCTGCAAATTATTATCTTATACCCCCTGTATTCTTATGTATCTACTAGGTTGTAAATTATCATATGTCTTCTGTATCTACTAGGCTGCAAATTATTATCTAATGCCCCCTGTATTCTTACATATCTACTAAGTAGCAAATTATCTTATGCCTCCTGTATCTACTACTGCAAA
>LUGF01045895.1:290466-306594 GCA_001625245.1 Calycopis cecrops
TTGTATGTATTTTATTTTTGATGTATCACGTGTAATCAATTGTTGACGAACCTAATAAAATAAATAAAATAAATAAATAAAAAAATAACGTGACAGCGGTATCAAAGATGTGGATATCTACGAGCGTCAGTAGACATCAAAAGTCTTCAAAACATCTTATGCTCCCTGTATTCTAATGTATCTACAAGTTGCAAATTATCTTATGCCTCCTGTATCTAATAGGCTGCAAATTATTATCTTATACCCCCTGTATTCTTACGTATCTACTAGGTCACAAATTATCTTATGCCTCCTGTATCTAATACGCTGCAAATTATAATCTTATGCTCCCTGTATTCTTATGTATCTACTAGGTTGCAAATTATCTTATGCCTCCTGTATCTACCAGGCTGCAAATTATTATCTAATGCCCCCTGTATTCTTACATATCTACTAAGTAGCAAATTATCTTATGCCTCCTGTATCTACTACTGCAAATTACTATCTTATGCCCCTTGTATTCTATAAAATGTGATGTTTTTACTGCAACAGATAAGCTGTCTAAGAATAAACAGTTCAACTGTTTCGAGGTCTTGACGTCTGTTGGCAAGATAATCGCGAACCATTGCGTGACTTGTTAAATGTCGGTCGTTCGTGCTTGGTACCTACACGCTGACCCCATCAAGTACAATTATATAATCCATCAACACTGCATCTATCTGTGCTAGTGTTGTACCGTGACTGAGGCGTTGACGAATTGGACTTTAGAGAGATAGTTTAATAGGAGACTTGCTGCTGCTTTATAGACGCTAAGTGTCAGCTATGACGTCATGAGTCTCAGTTTAGAGTTTCATGTGGCATTGGAAGAAAACACAATTGATCATTTGCCCTTTTTGGAGGAAAAAATGTTTTGATTGTTTGAATAGAATATGCCCAAAAACTACTGGACCTATTTAATCTATTATTTCACTAATAAAAAACTTACATTATCAGAAACTAGGCTGTTTTATTAAAATTAAACAATATTTATTTTTTTACATTAAAATATGGGCAATGATTAGGTAATGATTCTGAATGATTTTAAAAGATGGCTTAAACAAAAACTGCATCAATTGCTCTGAATGAATTTTTTATATAGTATAGGGGACAAACGAGCAGTCATAGCCATTTTGATGACTACGGACACTCAAAGACATCCGCATAGAAGATATACAAATATTTTATAACTTCAATAAATTTTGGCCGCCTTCCTTGTCGTCTCTCGTCGTAGGCCACCGGAAACACTCACAGACAAACAGCACGAAACAGGATAGCATAGCCGTCGGTATGCCCGTAAGGTGTTAGCCAAAAGTTACCGCCATATCACTACATATTACTATTTTATTTCATAGTTTCTAAAACCTCAAACTTAATTTATTTTGACATTAGTAGAGTACGTTACTGTTGAAATAAAAGTAACTAACTCAATTCTGAAACATGTACACTAGAGTAGTGCGAAGCTCTGTACCTTGAAACTAATATAACTTACAACGGGCGCGAGAGGAAGTCGTGACTGTTTATAACGATACTAATTGAATATCGTCGGGAGACTCGGGGAGTTGGAAACGCGATAAAATAAACATTTCATAGCCACGTGTTTTATAAAATTTACTCGTCATATAACGGCTAAGCGGGAGTCGTGCAACACGTAGCGAATGGTTCCGTAGTTTCACACGTAGCGAATGGTGAATAATTTAAATAATCGAATCAACCTATAATTCGATTATTTTATTTGCCGTATTTATACCTGTCTCACAGCTTTGATTGATTGATGAAAAGTAAATATACTCAAACTTTACTCCAAGTACCAAACTAGAATCTGTCATGTTCAATAAGAAATTTGACAGATTCTAGCTTTATACCTAGACTAAAGTTAATCTAAGTTTAGTAATAATGCTGTTACTGTTTTAAGAGAAATATTCGCACATTATCGTACAAGCCATCGCACGTCTGATTTTTAAGTCGAAATAATTTAGTGGTCAAATCAAATTTAAGGGCGGAAAGTAGCCACACGTACATTGATTTAAATTACACCTGCACATTCTGGTTATTGTTTACCGTGCCTTATAGGTATACTCTAGTCGGCCCGTGCCCTAAGTGGGTCCTAATTTGGCGACAAAAATTTAAGTTATTCAATAGTAATAAAGTGTATGATTATTTTCTGGTAAAACTTCTATTAATGAAAAAATGGTTATAATCTGTCCAGCAATTTTGGATCCTATTCAATACAAACAAATAAAAAATCTTTATCATATTAATATAGATTAACCTATAAGTCTGTATATTTCTTGATTAATATTTCTCTTAAATAATTTTACAATATTTTCATCGATCAATACAATTAATGAACTTAAATACCAAAATGTAACGATATGAATAATAGGTTTCTTAGGGAACTCTAAAACTGTAAAACTCGCTAATGCTTTGTAATTTGTTTACTTTTACTTGCACATCAAAGATTTACGTGGAACATGTATTATTATGTTTCATCGCCGTTTACTTTTTATTTATTAATTTTTTTACTATTCTATTTTAACTATAATAACATAATATACAGCCGTGAAAGAACTTCTACGTTACCTACATGTTTTGTTAGAGTTCCGGATAGTTCAAATAAAGAACAAAAGAGCGGCACGTGTCTTATCAGCAGTTAATATTAAAAGCTTAAGTATGTGTTTATCTAGATATTGTGACAAGTCATTTATATAAATTTAAATGACCCCATGCTGGTGTCTTGAGGTATCCCATTTTATTATGGTTTTCTTTAACCTTTGTTTATCACCCCAACTCATTAAGCCCTGTTACTTGCATATAAAGCTCATTGAAGTCATGCCTCCTGTAACATAAAGGTGCATTTCTCAAGAGAAATTGTATTTTTTTTGTTGTTGCCATGTAATGTTGCCATGTAATGAACAATCAAAAGCCTAACAAACCCACTATTGCTACCAACTAACTGCCCACTATTATAAAACACGATTTTACTATTTTTGACTTGGATTTTTTTTTCTAACTGGAAGCAGCCGTTAAGCACTACAATAATCAGTTTTGTAAAATGATAATACTTATTTGGACTTCACTTAGACAATAGACACATCTAGATAATTGTGCTACAAAACAAATGTGAACGATATTGAGATCTTTTAGGACAAATGTGAGTAAATTGATGAGTGTTGATTATGGCGCTGCGGAACAGATCGCTGAGTGAGGGTACGAGGGGAGGGTCGGGCGGAGGGTGGAACGAAAGCTTGTGGGGCGCTGCTCAGCTGGACGTGTTCTACCGGCCCGACGTGCTCGTCATCACGCTGTACGTGGTGGTGCTGGCCGCCTCGCTCGCCGCCAACACGCTGCTCATATTCATCGTAGTGAAGTTCCAGTACATGAGAAGGTAAGTCAGTTTTACTTAATCTCTCTTCTATTTTAAAGTTGGTTCAGTCGTGACCGGTGCTTTATTTTATGTCTGTGTGTAAAATAGTATCAAACTAATGTATGATTTTGTTTCCATTGAATGTTGACGTCATCGAATATATAGACACTTGGTTAATCAGAATTTGGTGCTTATGAGTTCATTTCTTCTGGATAAATGACTTTATTTTTTGACAAATTAGAATGATTTATAAGTTGAGTAAATCAGTGACATTTATTGATTATAATGTAATCTAAAATAATAATGATACGTCAGAAGACAATGCAGAAAAAAATATAGTTTTAATGTGTTTCGTCGAGATACTTGTAGCGTATTTAGACGTTAGTAATCCTACAACAAGGATAAGGATAAGTATAATAAGTAAATAAGTAACTCTTGATGAATGTGACATCGAGATAGGTGTGCATCTTTCAGAGGTAATTAATTAGTACGAAATAAGTAGAGTGAATTTGGAATTCAATTAACACGGCCAGCCCAACGTCACACCGGCATTAGATTTTACACTAGCTTTACAATATCAGTTCACAGAAGGCGCCCCTTCCCAACTTATGTTGTCCACAACTGTGAATAAGACAGCAATAAGTTGATGCTTAACATTGAAATTTGTAATCGGCTGTTGTTATTACCAAATTCTATAGTGACTTATAAAGTCGACGTGTCCAGTAAATTAGTAAATTTACTTTACTAAATCACATTTGCCCTATTGCGCTATTTCAATTGATATTTAGACCTTAAATGGATTCTATTGATTTGAGTGTAAAATGCGATGTAAATTAAATTTCAATAGAATTGATGAACGTAATAGAAATGATGAAAGTTATCGTGCCGTTTACCGTACGTATACCCGAACCATAAAGAACCATAAAAACTCTTTCATAAATCATTGAGATAATTGCATCGTAGTCAGTAGCCTCAAATATAATATAACATGGCGCTACATAGCCCGACGCAGCTGGATGTCATAGATAAGTAGTATTTTTAATATTAGGCGTGAATGAAACTCGATGAATCATAAACAATGAATGGATATTACTTTTCTATATGTAAATCTCCAAAAGAGCTTTTGTTATGGAATTCTTTATGATAGGTATTTATTCTAACATCTCCAATAGAATGGAATGTGTATTTATTATTTGCTGAATTTTGGTATTACAATAAAATGGTAAAACATAATATAAAGAATCCTCATACTTTCGAACATTTAGGTATGCTAACATTACAAATATTTTAATAAATATGTGTACATGTACAATGTAATGGCAAAAAAGGCAGCATAATCATTTACCCTGCGGATATTAACTGCCCTTAGTAATAATTGATTCGCCCCACTTGGTTATATTTTGTCCTCTTTATGCGATAAAAAATGGATATTTATCTTCATAGAATATATTTAAGTTTCAATATATTCATGTATCATATTTTTTATTACATGAATCATCGTGTAAGATTTTCTGCAATAGTGTTTGTTTCTATAATAATCTTCGACAGCCTCCGTACAACAGTCGGAACGAGTTCCGCCCATGTTTGCCGCGGGGATAGCTCCGGCTATTGTGCGGACGGTCATCAGTATTTATAGACGCGTCGAACATTATTGCAAACGTATCTGAGATTCGCGTTACTATTTACATCACCATCGAAACAAATCACACGGTATTGTGACAGCTAAGCTGTCGCGTTTCCAGTGGCTCAAGGAAAAAAGATTTATTTTTGTAACAATTTTTTTAACCCGTTTTGCTTTTAACGAATTATACGAGTAATCTGATTTAGAAAATTTTAATTACAATTCTAAAGTATGGACAGTCAGTAAGTACGCCAGTATGGCGAGGCTTTTTAGCAGTTCCAACTGTGACACATCTGTCAAGGCATTGTCTACAAGGATGTTATGTTCGTTCAGTGAAGGGATAAAGCACGATAGATAGATAAAATATATTAATTAATCATACAACAAGTACAAGTTAAGCTCAGAAATTTCACTGAACTTTTACTAAACGTAAAAGTATTATTGAAATGTTAATCACAGATCCATTGTTATCTTTAACGCTTTTATATTTAAAAAAGGGTTCCTTAATTTGTACAATGTATAGATAGGTAAAAGTGTATTTTAATTACTTCAAAGTACAAAAGAGAGAATTAATATCTCGTCGTTTATTTTCTTTTCTTTTTCAGGATGAATGAAAAAATATAATCTATTCTATACAATACCTCTCATACCAGATGTTACGCCTATTTAGAGGAGACGCATAAAATAGATTTATAAACTCATAAAAAATACTCCTGGAAAGTAATTAAATGCTTCTATTCTACTAATATTATAAATATGTTCATTTTTTCTTTCACGCATTTAAATTAAATTTGGCATTAGCAATAATTAAAAAGGGTTCCTTCCTTCCTTGTCATATATTTTCCTCGGGTGAATCCCCGAGGCGTTTTTATTTTACTTCAGCGAACAAAATTAGACTCTTGCCAAACAACATTTTGATATATAAATATCGTACCTTGGAGAAAGATTTTCGGTTATCTTTTGATTAATAAAAGTACCTAAAATAGTTTTAAACAAAAAATACAATTTTCTACGCTTACTCTTGTAATTGTAAGACAGTAAAGTCTCATGGAGATGGAAGAAAGAGGTAGGGCAGCGCATTTGTATAGCCTCTATGTGGATGTCTGTGGGCGTTGGTAGTCATGAAAATATCTCCGATTGCTCCTTTGCCGCCCTATAACATAAAGAAGTAAGAGCGATTGGTGCCGTGTATTTCAGCAGAACAGGGCTGGCGTGTTATGTGCTGCTGCTTTCGTGCGGCTAGTGTAGTTTTGATTGAGCGTCTTCCCCCCTTAAACTATAAAAGCCATCAGCATCTACAAATAGAGTCAAGTACAGATAGTGGCATTCACGAAGTGGCGCCCTACTAATTTAGTGCGTTCATCTGATTATTCTATTCATTGTAGAGTGCAAAATGATTAGGTAGAATAGTCCCGTCTTCGTGGATAACACTATCTGTACTCGAATCTATCTGTAGAAGCTGATCTCGATTTTTTTCTACGACATCTGTATCGTTCATGCTGCGTTCGTAATGTTTTAGTTCAAGATGTGTCATTAGTTTTCCGTTCACTACTGCACATGCAAAGCGCATGTCGAATAAATTTTTAGAAAAAATGCTTTTAAAATCACGTAAAGCAGGAGCTTCCAAGTCATTACAAGGCCAGGTGGTGAAAGCACACAAACAAACTTCACAAATTTTCGTATTAAAATGTAAATTACCGGCTCTTAGCTTATTTACAATCTTTCTATTTTAGGGAGAGCAAACGGCGGGGATTGAACATACGACGGTCCGTATAAATTGTTCGCAAATATTTTCATCTCATCTTTAACCCTCATTTTCTTAATATTGAAGTGCGGAGTAAGACTTGCTACATTCTGTAACTAGGCGTAAATGAAGAACAAATTAAAAAAAATAAAATAATAACAGAGTAAATAATGTTTCAGGCGAGGCTTACGATAGGCATCACCCCGCATCCTACACTTACCAGCAATGTAATATATTCGTACTCGCCTCTAACGATTTCCTTGAAATTTAAAATATAGGTGCATAGTCAGCCATATTCTAACAACAATGGGTAAGTAATAAAATCAGAGGAGATAATTTTCTTGAAGCATGAATATAAATATTCAGAAGTAGCTGTAGAACTTTTTGTAATTAGTATTATTGGACGCAAGAAAATATAAAAAAGTTGTGTAAAAAAACGTAGCAAGAAAGAAAGAAAGAAAGAATTTTTATTTGTTCAAATATGGGAATACAAAATGGGTGTTTTACACTGGTTTTACATACAAGTTTAAAGAAAAATCCTGTTAAATGGAGTGGTCTCCGCGGTATTAGACGCAGATATTTATTTATAGCTCAAATCTCTGAGACGTGACAATAACGAAGAGACGAGAATCATACCGAATATGGAATCCTAATACTAACAATATTATAAAATGTGAAAGTTTGTGTCAGTATTCACGTGGAAAGTGATGTCAATATTAAAAAAGTTGGAAATAGATTTGGACGATAATTGGTATAGATAAGTAGACACATTTAAGAACAGCATAAAAAGCCTTTTTTCCCGAAAAAAATTTAAAAGAGATAGAATAAATTATTGTGGATGAAACCTCCACTGCTAGTTTAACATAATATACTTTAATAAATATAGTGCGAAATAAATTAATAGTGAAATCCGATTTCGTGACATTTTTTTCAGATTTATCCTTGACTTCCTTAGCATACGTTTGGTCCACTCTGTGGGAATATCTAACCATCTAAAGTAATAAGCAACCTCTACTTATATACTCATAACAACATAATATGTAAATGGGCTCTTTATTTTAACTATAATAATATGTGTTCAGACATTAACAACCCTAGCCTGACCATTCAGAACTCCAATACATATTTGCTGCAAATTGTAAATAAAAAAATATACGTAGACGTAGACGTCATAGAATTCCATACAGATTAAAATATACAAACATAACAACATAATATGTAAATGGGCTCTTTATTTTCACTTTATTATGTGTTCAGACAATAACAACCCTAGCCTGGCCATTCAGAACTCCAATACATATTTGCTGCAAATTGTAAATAAAAAAATATACGTAGACGTCATAGAATTCCATACAGATTGAAATAAAATTTACTGCCTCGTGGATTGAGCTTTTACGGTTATCTTCTTCAATATTTATGACGAGACAAATCCGACCCAACTGCTTTGTGAGAAGGTACATTGTAGCACGCATTTACTTAATCCTCACTTTTACTATGTCATTAGGATTTATTTAACATTCCCAATTCTAATTCAATAAGTTTATATGAAAGGGGATTGTTCGTATCTTTACTGCCACTTACGAGTCTTTCGTTTTATTTAAAGACTAATCTTATTGTGAATGTCGCTTGTTTTAGAATCAACGTTGTTCAACATTGTAGTAGGTACTTTGATCTATTACTTTGTGGAAATGGCGCTAAGTAATTATTGACAATAATAAGTCTTTATCGCTTTGTTACTGTTTGTTGTTGTTGTTAGTATTTACTTTACTAGTAGATAAGGACTTTAATGAATGGCAAGGCGGCTGAACCCATACCATATAATTAATAAAAATAAACTTTATATACTATGATAAAAATAAAAAATATGTAAGTTCACTTTCATCACACACACAAACGCAATCACATTTACAGTAGTGTGTTAGAATTTAAATTTGTATTTATTTTTGTACAGACTAAGAATTTTTAACATCGTTGTTATGCTGTAGTTTAATTTTGTTTAGTAAGAAGTAGGAGGAATGCATCAGTATAACATCTATGCGGATGTCTATGGACGTCGGAAGGCATGACTCCGATTGCTCGTTTGCTTCACTGTACTATTAAAAAAATATGGAGAGCTATCTTTAAATGTAGAGCATTTAAAATGAAAACTAGCTCAACCCGATGAAGCTAACAGATTATTAGGTAAATCGCCGCAGTGAGCGAAACCCGCGACGTTGTTAAATTGGGATTTCGTTTTCAATCCGTTCATTATATATTACTTATAATTACGCCATGTAAGTCATTTATAAGCTCACAAATATTTTTATTGTTTAAGTCAATAAAAAATATTTGTGCTATGCGGAACCAAAGTTGATCTTTATTAGATTATTTCTATTTACGAGTAATTTGCCTTCAAAATACTCAATTTCGGCACTTTTTACCGGTAGCACCTTTAACAATAATTATAGGTAAGGCACATCAAGGCATTTATTAATACTTATTATTTACATTACTTTGAAAAGATGTAATGCTACGGCATTTAAAATTCAATTAACGCATGCTGCATGTGTTGCAGCTGAAATTGTATTTAACCGTTTTAGTTGCCGACTACGCAATAGAAAAATAAAATCTGACGTAGGTAGCGGAAAAGCGGCGGATTTTGTAATTTGCATATTGCAAATCGTCTTACTTGCTGCGCTCTAGCTTCGCCCGTGTAAATCATACAAACTTTTAATCTAAATTTCACCCCCTTAGTCCTAAAATATTCAAAAATCCTTTATTGTTGAATGCCTAAGACAAAAAAACCTGTATTGGTACTAGTTTACACCTTCGAACAAGAGATTTTCAGAATCAAATGTGGTAGATGTAATTTTTGACGTTCAAGGAGCAATTTTTACCTAGCATTTTTTCATATTTATTTACCTTTTAAGCCTTATCTGGACTTCCACAATTAATTCAAAACCAAAATTAGCCAAATCGGTTCAGCTGTTGTCGAGTTTTAGCGAGTCTAACGAACAGCAATTGATTTTTATATATTTAGATTTTGAATCGAAACATTGATTTGATTTTAAACATATTTCTTTAGTAAATTGAATAACCTTTCACATATTTCTATCTCGTATAACATTTTCGTGCTGACTAATTTACGCGTATTAAACGTTTGCGGATACCAACATAATATGCCTGTGTCGCCTCCGGGACCGGTAGTCACAGATGTGCGTTGATATAACTAGCGAAAAACTTAGCGAAAAAGCGCAGCTTTATAAAGGCTCGCGAGTTTTTTTAAGTCACTATCATTTCATTTTAATATTAGATAACACATCTAGGGATAGTGTAGGCTCGCTACGCTTGCCAAATAAAGAGGAACCAGCCTTTAATATAACACTTATCTTGCATTGCATTAATGTGTACACGTGGGAATATAATTTAACGTAATTTAGTTTCCAAGGACAAAAACATAGGCAGTATTGTCGTATAGTACGAGCTACCGTCTTATCTCGTAACACGTCTTAGTTTCGAAACTATTTCCATACAGTTGTTCTCGTCGGCGTACGCGGAAGACCTTACACGAGTTTTCAATTTATTACGGCAGTGGCAAGCTAATATATTATAACACTTTAGAACCTCCCGGGATGACGAAAATAGAAAAGGTTTCTTTCAGGTATCATTTTGCTTACCTATGTTTAATAGTATAAGATATTTTAAAAAAATTATAAATATATTTATTAATATATTATACGTATATAATTAAATCATCAATAAGTATTTTATTTTGTACTTTTGGTTAATTCATTAAGTCAAGCGAAATTAATAAAATATCTAAATATGCATTAACAATTTTCTTCAGTATTTTTTAAACTGATTTATCTCAAATAGGGTCATCTTCGATTTAGTGATAAACAAATACACATAAGTAAGTTTAGTTCCACAATAACAGATTAGAACAGTCGAAATACGTATAACCGTTAAAATACTAAAATAGTATTACAGCAATAACAGTTTGTCTGTGGGTCATGTTTCTATCTACATTTGTGATATAATAATGTTGACTATTATTGTCTCTTCAATCGAGCAGTTGGTAGCGTATGAGATAATATTATATTCGTCGTGTCAGTTCCAGTGGTAAGTAATAGTCCGAGAGACATTAAGGCTGGACGTATCTAACTATGGTCAGGTCTCACTGTCCAATTATATGCTAGTCTTATAATAGCCCGTCTCATGTATCATTTTGAAGGTGGTATGGGACCACTGCTCTGTGATTAACTGTACGGCTTCCAGACGAACAACAAACAAACAACAACGGTCGGCGTTCGAGGTACCGAGGAGCTGTGATGTCTTCTACGATATACAGTGCG
The DNA here is from genome assembly GCA_001625245.1 of Calycopis cecrops. Taxonomy (NCBI): domain Eukaryota; kingdom Metazoa; phylum Arthropoda; class Insecta; order Lepidoptera; family Lycaenidae; genus Calycopis; species Calycopis cecrops. The sequence continues at coordinate 301,548 of LUGF01045895.1, forward strand.
TTAATTGATTTAATATCTCTATTTTTTAATCATATACACATATATTTTACAGCTTTGACTCTAACAGGTTGTGATTCTTGAACGGTCGATAAAATTGGAAACTTAAAACTATCTTAAAATTGTTTTCTGTTGATGTGTTTAAAACTTCTGATATTTTTCCCTGCGTAATGAGAAGAAGCTTTTTCTTTAAAATAAAATGCTCTGGAACCATTTTTACTGGGCCCTTATTTCTCGGAGCCAGACTAACTTACAGCCACAGAGGAGTCATCAAGTCATCAAAGGCGCGCGTCACCAAAAAAAAAGTTTTTTTTTGTGATCAAGGATCCATCGAGGTGGAGAGGAATCATCCTGCTCTTCCCTTTACCGACCCCCGCTACCATTAGGACGGGTAATAGGACGGGCGAACAAAACGTACCTACCTGCTCGGAAGGGCTCATCTAGGAAACGTTCTTCCGTTCATTGGTTGTGCGACGATCGAACCATACGTGTCTGTTCGCACCTAAACTTTATTACTTATCTGCTTATTAAGAGATACAAAGTTTTAGGCTGTTGCTGTCGAGACGACGTGGGAGCGCCCACCTCGTCTCGACAGCAAAATTCAGCTTTGCGCTTAAATTAAGCCTTGAGGTCTATTAAATTCCTATCTTTATTGTTGTACCGAATAATATTTTATTACTATTAGAACGATGATAATTAATATAGTCTCTAGTGTACTCATTACGTTCGAGTTGGTTCTGGGGAATCTCGCCAGACAGACAATTAGTGTTTAGAGCCCAAAAAAAAGCGTTAGAACTATTTTCCAAATTACATCCTTATTAACTCGAAAACGGATCGTAAGCGCCACGCCTGGAAAAGCGAAGACGAACGATTACGTTACGTTTAGTGTGCGTTTATGTATTAGTGAACGGTGCAGTACGATGTTTCATACAAAGAATACTGATTGGCTCTAGGTGATACGGTTACGATCCCTTTCCGAGTTGATAACTGTGACCGTGACTGTAACGACCATTAAAGTAATTGACAGTTGCAAAACCGTATTTTTATAAGTTTAGAATAATGACACCACCATCACTTTATATCTTTGGGATTTGTATGTTTGTAAAAAGAAATCCTATTCCCTATTTCAAACACATGGGAGTAGTCGACATCGCTATTATGTTTGTACACAACCTCATAAAACCGCGCTATATAGTAAAATATTTTTAGGTTTGTCTCCCTATATAAGTAATAAATATATATCGCTATATGTAAGTATAAACTACTTACTGATAATAAATTGATGGACACTATTATTATAAAATATTTAAAAATAGCCTGAACGGTCGACTTTTGGCTAAGCATTATTATTCTGTTAACAAGTTTTTTGTGAGGGGACCGCCCAATACTAATGATCCGATTTGTTTATTAATTCAAAAATTTATTGTTTGACATTATATATTATTTTTAATTTTTCTAATTGTTTAACTTTTAATTATTATAATATAATATAATATAATTTATGGTGTTTTAATAATATGACAGTTATATTGTATATTTCTAATATAATTGTTTAAATTAATTGTATGCCGTGAACTGCCAAACAGAGTCACTTTCTTTGTTTTGTACCTGTTTGTTCCATCTACAACGTACATATGTTTACGAATAAATAAATTGAAATTGAAAAATTGATATTGAAATATTCGTTATATATTGTTGTTTTACATCATAGAATAATATATTAAATAACAAAATATGATACGTCAAGTAAGCTTAATTTTTAAGGGTCATTATACATGGGTGATACAAGCGAGAGGCATTAAATTAAACCGCATATTTAGTGTATCATTTCCAGGCCACACCAAAAAAATCAGATCAATCGGAGCAATAGTTTAGCCAAAGAAATTTTTTAAAGTTTTTTCTCACTTCGTACACGCTGTATTGCAGCTAATCGCGGACTATGGCCGGCCGCGGTCATTCACCCCGTGCTCGCTGTAGCCGTCCGGTACAAAGAGTGTTAACAATTTTTCGCTGTTTAACTAGATGAAAAAAGTATTTTCGTATACTTGTCGTTTCATTTAATACCTCTCGCTCTTATCAACCCTGTATATTAAGATACTACGTACCTAATATTATCCGATATACATGTTAGTTTTATTTTCTCAATTCAAATGTTTTTTTATTGCGTGTTTTCTGATATTTACACGTCGGAAACCGTTACTCGGAGTGTTTATTCGCACCCCAATATTTACGCACAAATAGTGAAGCTGAACGTTTTTATATAAACCAACCCCGTGCCTTAGAAATATCAAGATGAAGACTTGAAATGTACTTTATTCGCTATTGTCATAAAGGCACACAACAAATAACATCGCACCAGCTAGAAAAATTGTAAACTAATAAAAAAACCTGGTCTAGTGCGAGTTAGATTAGTTACTCCTGGTTAATCTATGATAATTATGAAATCTGACATATAGTAAGATCATGTGGTATAATCCTGTACTAATATTATAAATGCGAAAGTTTGTATGTTTGTTTCTTTGTTTGTTACTCCTTCACGCAAAAACTGCTGAACCGATTTTCATGAAATTTGGCACACACATAGAGAGTAACTTGAATTAACACATAAGATAGTTTTTATCCCGAAAAATGTTCCTATGGGATGCCATGGGATGTGTTTCTATTTTTCACGGGATCGAATTTACGCGGGTGAAACCGCGAGGCGCAACTATTAAAGGAATAAAGCTGATAATTCTTAACGTCTAATTAAATCACTGAAAATAAACTATTACAAACTTACCATATTTATAGTTCCCTAGCAACACATATTGAAGTTTACTCAACTCATCTCTGTTGTAATGTTGGTACGGAACTCTCAGCGTGCGAGCCCGCCCATTTGTCCGGATTTTTAATTGATATCTCTCGGAAACATGAGGATCTTGTTATTTGACGCCTCACCTGAGATCACTCGCGTAGAGCAAGAAAATTGCATTAAACTGGCAAATCACTTTTAACTTATTGGTTTGGTATAAATAAATAAACATCATCCACGTGGATAAAAAAAAAGCAGTAGTTTAGTTTCAGAGCTTTCATTTGTTTCAGAGTCCGTTTACAAAACATACTATTGCTCTATATGTATACAGTGTATACAGTTCAAAACAAACTCAGTAACATGCACGGCATACAGGCTGCGTCTTTGATGTGCGATGAGATTGTTAGATTATATCTACTTATTGTTATAGTTAGTCTTGGAGACTAGAGTAGGTAATAGACATAAAAACCTAAGTGAGCTAAATAATATTTACTTTATCGGAAGTTTATAACTCTAGCAATTATTGAGAAAAAGAACAACAAAGAATAATCAATGTCACAAAATAATTTAAGTTACAGATTAATATCATTTTTATTACACTTTTTACAAATTTTCAAAGCAATATTTGCATGAACTAGTCGTTAATACTTTCACACTTAATAAAATGTACAAAATTATAGTACGAGGGGATTACCAGGACGGCGCGGCTACTCAAATGTTTATCAGTACAACACTGGGGCAACTTGACCTTTTATAGTGCATCCAAATACCCTCGTACTATAAATTTATCACACAACTAGTAATTACATGTAATTTAGTGGACATTATCGACGAATATTACCAGGGTGCAGCTTTTTATCCTAACAGAAGATATAATTATATAATTGATCTTTATTAACTCATTTAAATCCGTAACTTTTAAGCAAGTAGCAAGCGGAATGATGATAATGAGTACAATCTTTCGAGACAAGGCTCATTAACACGTCGGCGAAGCGCTCAGTGATCGAGGTAATTGAGCGACTGTATCACTAGCATGGGCCTTTACTGACAGCAGCTTCGAGGACGAATGATTGATTTTATTTTATTGAATAAATACCCTTTGAGTTTGTTTTACGAGCCATGTTGATTAAAAATCATTTAAATGAGTTAAGCCAGGCCGGGTGTGACACGCCCGGACGGATCAAGCGTTATGTTCAATCGATTAATTAATTAATTCAAGAGGCGAAGCTTGTTCCCAATAATTACACTTGAAAAGGACTAAGACTATATTTTACTTTTATTTTGTAGTAACTACTAATTTATAGAAATATTATATAATTTACAGAATTTATATAGATTAGCATCGATCAATCGTTCATTGAAGCGTCATAACAGACATGAGGACGTCTTACTCAACAGTCAACGTGTTGATAAATTTAATTAATTTCTAGAACCTTACAAAGGACAATGCTCAAAATGTAAGGGATGAAAACCCAGACCCGGCGCAAACGAAATGTTACTCGTTTTAAAGGTACAAATGAATAACTAAATACTGCTTAGGGGTCATCATCACAATTGGTGGCTAAATTGCTATTCGAATTTTATGGAGTTTTAAAATATTTCGGCACAAAATATTTAATAGTTCTTTAGATAGCTGCTGCCTTGATCAATTCTCACCAAGAGCCTGAAAGTGGTTATATAAATACTATACAACGTAGATTGAGATTGATAACAATGAAAATGTTAACTCGTATAAATGTAATTGAAACGAGCAAAGTTTTCAAGCGGCACTTAATAAAATCGATGAGTTGGGTTTTGCATGATCAAGCGCCCTTGTGTTCTGCGGAGTCAAGGTAAAACTTAGTGCAGGTAGGAGCGCCCTATATGCCTACTCAGTAGGCTGTTCCGTTACATGTAGAAGCTAGCCTTTATTTAAACTAAATGACTGCCGACTCTACAGACAAATACATGGATAAAGAAAACATTTATACGTTCACTTCATTTTTCTAATATCTAATACAAATTCCAAGGTTAAGGCTAAATCTCGTAAGATACGATTTTAGTTTAGACGTCTTTTAAAACAAGTATTATGTGTGTGTATGTTTGTGTGCATAGAACACTTGCGTACACGTAGTGCGAGCGTGCGTACGTCCACGAGTGCATGCGTTGTGTGTGTGATAGTTATTTCCCGTGTAGCTGTCGCCTCGTGGCCTGATCAAATCACAATCTAAGGGAGAGCTCACACGGCAGCAATAATCACTCGGCGACACTAATTGATCA